>ML777378.1:718073-742511 GCA_009831015.1 Picea engelmannii | reverse complement strand
ATTGATTAAATGAAATTATAACTTTCGATAAAAGTTTATATAATTTTATAGAGGGCTAGGAATGTAACGTGTGTAGGGACTGTAGGGCATCTGTGAATGGTTCATATCAGTTTTCGTCTTTAGTTTTGGTTTGACATTAACATTAGTTCACCTTGTACGTTTGATGATAAATAGTGTTATTTAATAGATAGGATTTATGTATTAGAGTGTGAATCAATACATCATGTTTTATGTTATCTCTTCAACTTCCACACACAAAAAAACTAGTAACTCTAGAATTTGTTTGTTAAAGAATTTAATATTATAACAAGTTAATATTTAAATAATTATAATATAGTATTGAAAATTTTGACTGGGTATGAAACTAACAATCATTATGAATTGTTGGCTTTCAAATTAACTTTATAGTTGATTCAAGATTATGATGTTACACAAATAGAAATGTTTGGAGATTTTCCACTAGTTATTTAATGGTCAAGAAAGAGAATATCACTCAAAATTTAAACTTGCTGTCACTTTTTTATGACAATTGACAACAAATGACAGTCCTCTTGGAACAAAATAGTTGACGGATTTTTAAAAGAGGCATTATGGCTGGAGGGGTACTTGGACAATCTCTTTTTTTAAATGAAATGATTATTTTCATGCAAGTTCGCTAAAAAAAAATTAGTACAATGGAAAGATTGATCATTCCTATCTTTGCAAAGATTTATTTTTGTCTTTTAAAACCATGAACAATCCTATTTTGTTATAAATACATCTCACTGTTTTGGCATAGTTCTTGGATCCTCCTGTTGTTGAAAGAAGTAATCTATACTTTTAAATCAATCAATAATTATTATTTTTTAAATTCCAATATGTAAGACATGTATAAAGAATTGCTATACTCATTCTCAATGATACTATACAACACTTTTTTAAATTTCAATATGTAAGATATGTATGAAGAATTGTTATACTCATTCTCAATGATACTATAAAACACTTTTTTAAACTGAATAGGGGATAGTTCTTGGATCCTGTTGGTAAAAGATGTAATCTGTCCTTTTAAATCAAAGACTAGTATTTTTTAAATTCCAATATGTGAGATATGGAGAATTGTTATACTCATTATCAATGATACTATAAAACACTTTTTTTAATTGAATAGTGGATAGCTCTTGGATCTTGTTGTTGAAAGATGTAATTAAATTCCAATATGCAATGATACTATAAAACAATTTTTTAAATTGAATAGTGATATTATAAAATACTTTTTTAAATTGAATAGTGGATAGCTTTTGTTTTTAAATTGAATAGTAGATAGCTCTTGGATCTTGTTGTTGAAAGATGTAATCTGTCCTTTAAATCAACCACTAGTATTTTTTAAATTCCAATATGTAATATGTAAGACATGTATGGAAAATTGTTATACTCATTTTCAATGATACTATAAAACACTTTTTTAAATATGATATTATAAAACACTTTTTTTAATATATTGAAACATATGAAAATATAATTTTGTTTATTATAAATAAAGTTACCAGTTATCAACTTATCTACTCAATTGTTTTGAATACTTTCACTTCACTGTCACTCTAAACAACAAATGGAATACTCTTAACTAAGTGAACAAAATTTGAAAACCAGAAGCCCATCTGTTTGTAAAAATATTTGGTTAACCTCTTAAAACTGTCATGTTTGAAAGAAGAAGGATGGAATGTTTTGAAACATGATAATTTTTCTTTTTATAAATAAAGTTACGGATTATCAACTCAGCCATTTTGAACACTCACTTCACTCTAAGCCAATGGAACAAAATCTGAGAACCACAAGCCCAATCATTTGTAAAAATATTTCGTTAACCTCTTAACACTATCATGTTTGAAGGGTAGAATATTCCTCAAATTCCAAGCAATGATTATCAACTCGGCCATTTTGAACACACACTTCACTTCACTCCAAGCGAACGGAACAAAACCTGAGTACCAGGAACCCAACGAAGAGTTCATCACCAAAAGCAAGGCTTTACTACCTTCTTTGGAAAAGGGTATTCACAAAGAAAGCAAGGTATATTATTAACTAATAAGAAATCCAATGGTTTAAGTCTTACAAGGTACCATATTTAGGGTATCAGGCGCCATTACCTCATGAGACTAAAATGATCTTTCTTACTTAATAGGAAGGTTGATCTCACTGTAGCTCACTACCTCATGACATGTCCTTTCCTCTCTTTATTCATTGAGCTACCCACACTCTTCTCTGAGTGTTTCAGACCTCTTGCTTTCTGTTTGGAATAGAGTGGGAATGTATTGGCCCATTGTGTCTCGGATCTGTTTCATTCACTTGTGCTGCCGAGCTATCCTCTCCCTGAAAGAAAGAACCGCCACTCCCTTCATATTAATACGGAAGGGGGTGTATTCGTTCGAACATGACCAAAAATCGAAAAAATTTAGACTTACAGTATAGTTATTGATCAGGGGCAGGGTTGGAATTTCAAACTGTTAAAACCCGTCAAATTTGACAGTTTCTACTATTCTAATGCCTATTTCGCCAGTTGAAGGTTTCATGAGATTTTTAACCACGGGCAATTTGCCTGTCAAATTCCATCCCCGTTACTATGCAGCAATGAATTCATGTGTTAAAATGTCCATGAACATTGTACTTTATATAGTTTGTACAACTTCATATTAATTTGTGTGTTATATAATTTTTACAAATTTATATGGTTGATTGTTATTCACAGCAATGGATTCATGTGTTAAAATTGTCGGCGCAGCAATGAATTCATGTGTTAAAATGTCCATGAACATTGTACTTTATATAGTTTGTACAACTTCATATTAATTTGTATGTTTTATAATTTTTACAAATTTATATGGTTGATTGTTATTCACAACAATGGATTCATGTGTTAAAACTGTCGATGAACATTGTATGTTATATAATTCATGTGTTAAAGTTGTCCATGAACATTGTATGTTATATAATTTGTACAATTTTATAATGTCAGGTGAGATATCAGATACGTATTGAATCTGAATTAAGTGATATATCTGTTTTGGGAATGCTTTGGGACATTGTGTCTCGATCTCTTTCATGCACTTGTGCCGCCGAGCTATCCTATCCATGAAAGATAGAATCGTTCCTCACTTCATATTACGGAAGGGGATGTATTCTTTCTAACGGGACCAAAAAACCCAAAAATCTACACGTGTTGTATTGTTATTCACAACAATGGATTCATGCGTTAAAATGTCCATGGACATTGTACATTATATAATTTGTACAAATTTATATTACAATGTATTTTATATTATTTATACAAATTTATATTGTGATTTGATGGTTATTCACAACAATGAACATATGTGTTAAAATGTTAATGAACATTGTATGTTATATAATTGGAGCAGGTTAATTAGGGAGCAAACAAGTTCGTTTAGGTAAAAAATGGGCCTGAATTTGGCTAGATTTTCAGGGGTAGCTTGAGTTTCGCACTATCAAAGTTTTATGTCTTTCAGAACCTTATCCTTGCCCCATTTTAAACCAAGTCAGATGCTTAAAAAATGATTAGCCCCATTTTAAACCAAGTGAGATGGTCAAAAAATTATTAGAGTTCTGAATTGATCAGAAATTTAAAACCTCAAGGTGTTCTGAAGATTTTTCAAAGTGCTGAATCTATTTATACTTTCAAAAATGCAATTTAAATAAGAGAAAATAATGATTTTACTAATTTTTTTTTAGCAAAATTATAATGAAAAAGTTCAAAAAATACAATGTTTAAACAATCTCAATATAAATAATGTGACATTTATGTGTAATATTTTCTAAATAATGTGACATGTGTGTGTAATATTTTAAATAATGTCACATATGGTTGTAATATTTTAACATGTAATAAGGATTTAACAATAGAACATTTAATTTTTTTTATATATTTAAGTATACATGGTTGGATTTAAAATTGTTTTATATTTGAATTTATAAAAAGTAATATAAATAATACTAAATATTTTATAGGTTCCTATTCAGGATTCACCATAATATATTACATTGTATATTCAAATACATTCTCACTTTTTTTTTTTTTTCACGTGAAAAAAACAGTTTCACTGTTATTCTTATTAGAATCAAATGAAAATTTCAGATTACATAAAAAGAAACTTCCATGAAATAGGAATGTTCTTTCACCTGCAACATTTTTTATCTGTGAAGTTCTTAGGTTACTTTAAGTGGATTAAACATATTGAAACCTGTTTGTTGTTTCTATATATACACCTCCTTATAGGATTTGTACTTTCCTGGATCTAACAATAGAGCCTTTATCAATTTCTTCATAAAATAACCATCTTAAGGATTCTTTGAGAGCCTTTTTGGACAATTTGTCCGCTTCTTTATTGAAATTTTTGTGGATGTGCATGAAATTTATCATCTCGTAGCCTTTCTTTAAAATTCTGATCTTTTCCTTCCATTGACTGAGATAATTAAGATCCAGATTCGATTTATCATTTATCAAGTCAATGGTGACCTTTGAATCGCCTACCACCATTAGTTTTTTAATTGACCGAAGTGTAGCAAGTAAAAGGATTCCCCACAGTCCCATCATATCGGCTTTCATGTTGTTTCCAGTACCTCCGGAAAAAAGTGTTTTGATAGTATGACTCGATGATAATTTTAAATAAAGTCCTATGCCACATTTATTATCTGCAATTGCCCCTTCAAAGAAGCCTATTGGATTGTTGTTGAAGTATATAGGGTTCAATAAGACCTATAATTTTCCTTCTTCCTCTTTGTATGGATGTTCTTTAATGGATTGAAGAACTTTTTTGTGTATCCAGGGGTCATTTCTGTTCCATCTCTCAAACAAAATTTTGTTTCTGTATTTCCAAATGTCCCACATAATCAGAAAATGAATGTGTCTTGAATTTGGGAATTTGAAGAACCAACGTTTTACGTTTTCTTCAATGGTGGAGCTCTTCCAATCACTATCAATCCTTAATGTTGTGAGGACATTGGCCCAAATGAGTTGTGTGATTTGACAATTTATAAATAGATGAGTGACAGATTCTTCATCTTTTAAGAAAAGGGCACAGGATGAGGGGCCAAGGTCGCCTCTTTTCTGATAATTAAGGTCTATTAGGATGTAGTCCTCTAAGCAAAGCCACATGAAGAAAATTAATTTGACTGTGATCTTAACCGTCCAGATCGCTTTATGCCACCACTTCTCTTCAGCCAAATTATTTGTATAAATAATGGATTGATAAGAAAATTTGGCAGTGACCTTACCTGTCAAACGGTTCCAAGACCAAATGAGCTTGTCTTTTTCTGAGTTAAATCGAATGTCTCCATTTCTCATATTTTGAACGAATCTTTCCCATTCAGCGCCAAATGTCCCAATTAATCCTAGCTGACGGGAATCCAGCCACCGATGGCATGCTAGAGTTGTATCGACCGTTGTAGCTTGTGCTAACGTGAAAACGTGTTGACTATTTAATGAATGCAGGAGTGTATTTGAAAGATGGAAGTAATCACTGCATCCAATGAAGGGGTCGCGCCCAAGGATTATACGCTGACCTATCCCAACCTCCCAAGCCAACCACCGTTTGATTATTGGTAGCGAATGCATCATGTTTTTCCAGATAATGGAGGAGTTCTGGGTGGGGTGAACAACCTTACGCAACCAAGAGGTAATATCAATGCCTTTCAGATATTTCTTTTTAAGAAGAGTGTTCCAAAGGTTTGATTCAAAAAGACCTATCCAACAAGATTTAGCAGCTATAGATTGGGCAAACCATGGTATATGTTTGATTCCCCAACCTCCAAATTGTTTTGGCTTTGCTAGATTTTTCCATTTGGTAAGGTGGAAACCAATACCTTTTTTTCCTCCTTTCCATATGAATTTGTTGATCATAAGCTGGATGCGAAGGAGCACAGAAGTCGAAGCTTTCGCCAGGGTGGACCAATAAACGAGGATGCTTTGTAAAATTGAGGATGCCAGGGTAAGTCTTCCTCCCAAGGAGAGCCAACGATAGGTCCAATTCCCAATCCTCTTGTCGATTTTCTTAATAAGCCACATCCAATCGCTGACTCTGCAGTTGTTTGGTTTTAGAGAAAAACCGAGGTACTTCAACCCTTAATCAAGGGATTCAATTTTAATATTGAAGTCTGAAAGGAGGAAGCGCCTTAGAACTGGGTCGATATTCTGTGCAATAAATACATATTTTTGGCAGTTAATGGTCATCCATGTTGCATCACAAAAACTTGAAAGAATAGATCTAAAAGTATGCCAGTGTTCGATTTTCCTAGAGCCCATGATGAGGACGTCATCGACAAACAGAAGGTGTGAGATTAAGGTGCTTGCAACAGCTTTGAATCCTTGAAAATTTCCCACCTCCACTGCTTGTATCATCATTCTATTGAGTGCTTCTATAACAAGCAGGAAAAGCAAGGGAGAGAGTGGGCATCCCTGACGAAGACCCCTATGGAATTTGAAGAAATCTGTGGGGATTCCATTCACAATTACTCCCATGTTGACCAAGGTAATGCAACCCATGATCCATTTGGTGACATTCCAGTCAAGTCCAATATGGTAAAAAAGTAAATGGAAGAATTTCCAGCTGACACTGTCATAAGCTCTTTTTAAATCAAGCTTTAAGATGACCAAGTTCATCTTTCTCAACTTTTCCGAGTGGAGGCATTCTTGAGTGATGCCCATTGTGTCCAAGATCAACATATCTTTTAGGAATCCAAATTGTTCAGTGGAGATACAGTTGGCTAATGTGTCTTTGATTCGGGAAGCAATAATCTTGGAAATTACTTTGTAGGAGAAGTTGCACAATGTGATGGGCCTGAAGTCATTAAAATTGTCAGGTTTATTGAATTTGGGAATAAGAGTGAAGAACATTGAATTTAGAGCTCCCCGGATAATTCCTGTGAGGCGTGACTCTTCCACAACTCTAAGTAAATACAAGCCCATAATCTCAAAGAAGTTCTGAAAAAGTTCTTGAGTCCATCTGTCTGGGCCAGGACTTTTGTCTTTGGGCATAATATCAATAGCGTCTTTTAGCTTTGAGAGTGTCACAGGTTTCCTTATTGTCACATTGTCAGATTCCTTGAAGAATCTAGGAACCATCTTCAGTACTTCAAGTTGTAAATCAATATTTTCAGTATCGATGGCTTTGTACCATGTTCTAAAATGAATGTAGGCTAGCTTATGTAACTTAGAGTCTGTGGAATATAAGTTCCCTTCTCCATCAGTCAGATCCCAGACAGTATTATGACTCCGTCTCTAACTTGCAAATTTGTGGAAAAAACTAGTGTTCTTGTCACCTTTTTCAATCCAAATCGCCCGACTTCGGAGTCTCCAAGAAGCTTCTTCAAGAGATAAGATCTCATTCTTATTTTGAGTTAGATCCTGTAGGAATTTTAGTTCATCTGCATCAAATAAATGAGAAGGACTACTGGCAAAAAGTGCTGAAATTTGTTGTTCTAACTGTGCCAGGTCTGCATTTAATTGTTGCTTCTTATTGAGTTGCTAGTTGATGAATTTTTGCTGCAGAAATTTAATCTTTTCACAGAGTAGAAGGATGGCAGATGAATCAATCCACCCCTATAATTCCATCCAGGTTGTGTGGACAAGTGAAATGAATTCGGGATCTGTAATCCATGTGCTATTAAACTTGAAAGGTGTCACCGGTGACCGAGGGAGTCCATCGATTTGCAAGCAAATCGGTTGATGATCAGATATCTGTGAAAATTCAACCCATGATCTGATATGACGGTGACCTTCTACCATCTTGGAAGCTAATAGAAATAAGTCTAGGCGTTTAAAAATATCATTTATCCCGGATCTGTCATTTCACCGGGTAGGAGAAATGACTGAGGGTTGGAGATCGATAAGACCAGATCTGAGGAGAAGGGAATCAATAAAATACTCCAGTGGATCAGTCCTAGCAGATGCGCCCCACACTTCATTTTTTGAGAGGGTAAAGTTGAGATCTCCCCCTATAATCATATTTTCTACATGGAGAAGACCCGAATCAAAAAGTGTTTTCCAGAAGGGCTCCCAATATTTGTAGGGTGCGTAGCAGTTGAGAATATTAAAAGAGGAAATTGAGAGTTTAACCCTGCCAAATGATAAAATCCATGCTAAAGTACCAACATCTTGAAAATCTACCAGATCGGGGTTCCAGCCAATGAGAAGGCCCCCAAAATGACCAAGTGAGTCTACGACAACAGTGGACCAGCGTGGAAGGCATTGAAGGAAGAGTTCTTTCACTTTCTCGCCAAGAACTAGAGTTTCTTGGAGAAAGACTACGTTAGGCTTAATCTTAGAAAGTAATCTTTTAAGGGAAGCTAGCTTAATGGGGCTTCCAAACCCACGGATATTGAGTGAAAGGAGGAGCATTAAGAGACAAAATTGGTCGGCAGGGGAGATCTAAGGTTCGTAGGAGAAATTCCATTGGGATTAGGTGCAGTGGAAGAGGTAAGTTTGTGGGAAGGCTCAGTGATAGTGAAACTAGCAAGCCCACCCTCCATTGATCCTGGGGTTTTTTTGGGGGGTCTGGTGCGACTTTTTCTTAAAGTGGCATTGGAACAGTTAGGGGGAGGAGTGGGGAAAGAGTGCATGACAGTGAGGGGAATGGGGGATAGTGGAGTGAGTGAGAGGGTAGAGGAGGTACCCTGCTCGAGGGAGGGGTCAANGAGGGGAAGTGTGGGGGAGACAAATGGAAGGGGGGGAGGAGGGGAAGGAGGGGCAGGGTCACTAGAGGGGCTAAGATCAGGACAGGAAGCTATTAGTGAAGTGGATTTGGGAGGAACTCGAGAGGGAAGGGGAGGGTTATCAGGGGGTAAGACCTCTTTAGGGAGAGAAGGATTGAAAGAGGAGGAATACAACTTATCCAGTAGAAGTCTCCAAAAATCTTCAAAAATTTCAAGAACCCAAGCTTCGTTATCTTTTAAGTACAGAAGCTCATCTTATGTGATTTTTACAAAGAAATTCGGGAAGAATTCCTTCATCTTACCAAGGATGGAGTCCTTTGTCAGGGACCGAGGGAGAGCAAGTCCAGTTTAGAGCACAAAGGAGCTGGAGTGTGAAGCCTTGATTGAAGGAAAACTGTTTCTCAAGTGCCCAGTCTACCAACAAAAATGACAACGAAAGGGTTCCCTCCAGTAGTCAATAGGTTGTCTGAAGGTGTGATCGCCAAAAATGATTTAAATGGAGCCTGGAAGGTCGAGTTCTAGGTCAAATTCAGCTAAGACCCAATATGTCCTTTTGTTTGACTAGTTGAGTGAGTGGGGGTCAAAGTAAATAAACTTCCCTGTTGTGTTAGCAATCGCCTCCATGGCTGGGAAATCAGGCAAAATCATCCATAAGTTCCCTTTAGTGAAGGTGTTGGTGAACGGGTGGAAACTTGAAGACTAGTGTTTTAGCATGAGAACACCTGTGTCTAAAATCCAAGGAGAAACTAGGATAACCTGAAGATCCTCTTTAGACAGAAAATGGAAGATGAACTAATGGTTTGAGAGGTGCCTGACCCTCGAACAGTAACCAAGGATTGGTTTCCAGAAGTCTTGTACCCACTAAGAGAGGCGTGTGTTGTGCATATTCAATTAGAAGAACTTCTCGACTAGTTCATGCTTAGAAAGGCTAGAGATCATGTCCCTGGCTACATCCTACCCAAGAGTACAGACCGGAAGGGGTTGTCTCACCTTCCAGGTCTTTTGTTTGCGGTTGGATCAACCTCTGGCTCCCGTAAGCTTGTTATGTCCAGCTCCTTTATAAGGCAAGGGTGGTCGAGAAGGGCAGGGGGAGGAAGAGCTTGTGTTGAGGCCCATATCGGGGCGGGTGGGGCGGGAAGGTAGGTAGAGTTGGGGGAGGTCTAAGGGGGAGAAATGTAGGGATAAGGGAGGTGGCGTGGGGAGATGACAACCTGAAGATTGAGGGGAAAATACCTTTTCAGCACAGTGGATGTGTGGAGTCGGAAGGGGCAAGAGAGACTATTGATGGGATGACTGTAAAAGGTTAGTAGAAGGGGAGGGATTAACCGGAGGAAGGCGAAGGCAATCGTAGAGAAGTTTATAAGTTTCATCACTTTGAAACAGGTTGTCTTATGCCCAAATTTCATCCTCCTCAGCCCAAGTAAGGTCTAACTTGTCGACCATGGGGAGGGTAGAAGTATGAGTGGGGCCACTGGGGGAGACAACCGCAGTCAGGGGGACCTCGTGGATGATTTAGTGGATCGGGGAAAGATATCCCCAACAATCCATAGAGATTCTACTTTGAGAGGCACCGGTGTTGACAGGGAGCGTGAAAAGAGTGGTGTGTACAATCATCTGTGTACTGTCAACTCAGAGTAGGAGGATCACTGTCATGACTGTGATCACTGACTGTGGAAACCCTGGATCGATCACCCGGGCCAACATCCTGAATGTCTCTTGAAATACATTCTCACTAATAGCTAAGCATAGAGTGCTTTTTAAAATTGTATTTTATTTTTATTTATTTATTTTCATAACAAATTGACTATTTTTTATATTTCATTGGATTTTATCTTATAAAATTTATATATAACAAAATATTATATATATATATTAGAAAAATATATGTTTAAAGTTAGAAAAGTAACTTATCAAAAATATTGGAAATATTAATAACATGAAACTTAAATCAAAAAATTAAATCTATATATATATATATATATATATATATATATATATATATATATTGTTTATATATTATTCCCTCTTGGGCCTTGATAATATTGAAAACTAACTATGTAGTCTATGGGCCAAGGAGGCCACCTAGGGGAACACCCACACAAGTCAACCACCTACGGGTGACCCATTTTCACCTTTTGATGTTATTTAATTAATCACATGTAAATAAGTGGTTCCCTTAGTATATAAGGTGAACCGGGACTCAAATAAAGCATTATTATCTTTTTCATGAAGCTATGTGTCTCATTTGATTTTTGTTTTCTGAGTTTACATTTCACGTTTTCTTCATTTTCATTTTTGGGGGTTCTTAGGGTTAGCCAGTGCGCCTTTCTTCATGGATGCATCCTGGTTTCTCTGTTTTCCATGCATCCACCTCTAAGAGAGAGCTTACTCCGTTAGCTAGACAGTATCTTAGGGAGCAAATCGTTTTCATGGAAGTTTCTGAGGAAGAAAGGTAGACGCACCAACTTGGGGTTTGCTCCCTTGCTAGTTTTTCCTTTGCTGGTATGAAGTAAGTGTGCCCTTCTCTATGGTTGCACTGAGATTTTCCCGTTGATCCCTGGGACTCACACCGAGATAGCCACATCCTCTTGGTTACTCTCAGATCATCCCTACATTGGATCTCCATTGCTTGGTCACCCAAACCAAAATTCGAATTATGGTTTGTTTGGTCACCTTCTCCAGTAGATCACCTTCTTGGGTAGATCAATTGGCATCAAAGCCTCAAGATCCATGGAAAAGCTTCCGATTTTGAAGATTGAGCCAAATTGTTTTTGGGGGTTTTCATGAAATAGTCCATATTTCACCCAGTCCAGGGTTTACATATTCATGCAAGAAGCTCAATAGATCTCATAGCCCCAAGGGCGCACAGATCTCCACTACAATAGAGAGGAGTTCCATAGATCTAAAACAATACATATCTCTCCCTCTAGACCGTTTCAGCTCCATTGCTTCAGGGTTTTGCGTCCTCTGTTCACAAAACATAGCTTGACCCATTTTTTAGTGTTGCAAACTAGGTGCACCTTGATCTTAAACTAGCCTGACAATGCCTCAACGAAAAGATCCCTTGGCAGTAGACTTAGATTCCAACACTTCAAATATCATCCAAGATCTTGCCTCCGTCCTAAATGAGTTGCTCAGAATGCAACAACAAAACAATCTATACCCCTTCCAGTTGGACACTCGAATCCAACTACCCAAATTTGTTGGTCAAACCAATGGAGAAGTTCTGGATTCCTAGATCTGTAGCCTCTCCACCTATTTCAATACATGTCTAGACCTTACCGAGGAGAGAAAGCTCTAGATTGCAGCCTTACAACTAGAAGGAATTGCACAAACTTGGTGGGATACAAAGCAAGAGAAGACTGCATTTGTGATAAATATTGGGGATGCTCCAGAATCCTCTACCTCCAAACCCATCAGAACTTGGGCTCAACTTTCCGAGGCATTGAGAAACTGCTTCTACCCACCCGGGTATATGCAATCCTTGTGGATCAAATGGCACCAACTATGAAAACTACCTTCACAAGGCATGCAAGTCTACATAGACTTCTTCTGCAAGATGCGCCTCTTACTTCATATTCCAGATCCGAAAGACGTACTCATATTAAAGTTTGTTGTTGATTTATTAATTCAGTTCTGTAGAGAAGTAGAGTGTTTGAAAATCAAACTTTAGACAAAACATTTCAGAGAGCTGATCTAGGTGGATATCGGTGGCCACCCACCTTTTCCAACTAGCTCAAAAAAAATTTCTGGCAATTTTGGTATTTTATTATTTTTAGCATCTTTTCGGTTCCTGAACTTTCGGAGCCATTTTGAGGCCCTAAACAACATTTTTTGGGAAAACAAGGAGAAACATGGAACGAAGTTCAATGTTGCTCACACAAAATTCGTAGTCCTCGGATAGATATTTCTAACGGTGTATTGAGCACCCCAAACATAGATCATATGCAAAAGTTATTCTCATGGGAAGTTGACGTATCAATTACCCCCATTGGGGCCCGTAAACCTTTTGTCTTTTCATCTTCCAGGGTTAGGATTTTGGATTTTCCTTATGTTAAAAAGGCCTTTAGAGCCTCATTGTAAAATTCATCTTCTTGTGAATGCGAGTAGCTGTCACATCTCTTCTTAGAGATAAGATGCCACCATTCTAGCGAGTCTTTCACTCTGTATTTTTACAGTCTCTGTACATTTATTTCATTAATAGAAATCGCGTATTATTATATATATTTGCCTCTGGTTATATTTTTAATATATCTCTGTTATATTATTGTTGCTCTTTAAATATCTCTGTATATTTCTATGTTATATCTCCACTCTCATTTCGTGCCGAAAATAATCTGGATCAGTGGTATCAAAGTAGGTTGCTCTCGATCATTTTTCAGTGCATGTCCCCGACAAGGTCTGAGTATATAAAGTTGGGTATTTATCTTGTCTCTCTTGAGGACAATCGCTCTCGCACACCCAAGAAACCCTCAATGGCGAAAGAAAATAAAAACGATAGAGTAGATGATCCTATCAGTCTATTGCTTCAGCAAGCTCTCACGCGACACAGGGAAGAAATGATGGAGAAATTTTCCCACATCCTTCAATGCCTGCCAATAGCAATAGGCGCATCTTCATTAAACGACCACTTTGGAGGCACCTCGCCTTTCAAGGTACAAGTTAATTTTGATATTCCTGTATTTGAAGGACAGATAGATGCAGAAGCCCTAGACAAATGGTTAAACCTGCTAGAAGGTTATTTCTCTGTTCACAATTTTTTCGATAGAGAAAATATCACCTTCGCACTCCTTAAATCTCTCCCCCATGTCAAACATTGGTGGGAAACTTACTGGGAGGAGAATTCCACAGAGGAGTCTGGAATATATGGGGTTGAGCCCACTTGGGATTTTTTTGTGGATGTGGTAAAGGAACAGTATTACCCTGTTGGAAACTATGAGGACCAGTACATGAGATGAACCACACTATGGCAAGAGAGGGGCCAAGAAGTTCCGAAGTTCACCAATACCTTTCATACCTTGCGCACCAATATGGTTATCAAAGAATCCAAACAACATTTGGTTCTGAAATATCGTGGGGCTCTACACAGATACATCCAAACTGAAATGGATTTTCTGGACATCTCATCACTCGGTGCTTCTTATCGATATGCTGTTAAAATCAAGCAGAAATTTAAGCTCCAGAACAAACGAGACTTTGGGTCTGCAAATCCGCAACAACCAAAGTATGACAAATATGGCCCTAACAAACAGTCTACTGAAAACCATTCCAAGCCATAGGAAAAGAAGGGTCACGGGAAGACAAAGAAGGACACTGGAAAATGGTGTGATTTCCACAAAATCCCTTGGCACAACATCGATGAATGTCTCTCAAAACAGTCATTGGTGGCCGAGATCAAAGACAAGGAGCCAAACCCTAATTCAGAATTTGATTCTGAAAATACTGGTAAAAGAAAGATCATCGACACAGACCCCACTGCTATTGTCACGACCACAACAATTCAACCAGAAGAACCAACAGATCCAGAAGAGGGGGAGCACCTTTTTCATTCATAGATGTGGGTGAAGGGGACCCCGCTACATTTTATTGTTGATAGTGGAAGACAAAAGAACCTCATCCCAGCAGAGGTTGTCAAACGGTTGGAATTGTCGACAACACCACACTCGCAACCATATAACATCGGGTGGCTTCACCAAGGATGAGATCTTCGTGTCAGCCAACAGTGTCAATTGTCATACGACATCCAGCCCTTCAAGGATGAGGTATTATGTGATACTGCCCCATTGGATTTCTGTGATGTTTTGTTGGGCCAGCCATATATGTGGAAGCGCCATGTTATTTATGAGTCTCGACCCCATAGTGTCTTTGTGACTTTGGGGGGTCATCTCTACAGAATACCATAGGTAATTCCGACTATTATCCCACCTAAAAAGTGTTGCAAGGTAGTATCTCATACTACAAAATTTATATTTTTCACAATCTGTTAAAAAGGTGAACAAAAGGATATTGAAACCACTACAACCTCGGCCCAATCACCTTCTATCCAACATAAGCAGGTCGAAAAGGTTGCAACAAAGAGAAAATATTCCTTCTACACACAGTCATCTCATGTAGCCAGACTGGTTAAAAAGGTCCAACCATTCCAGCCACAGGTTTGTGACAACCTTCAACAAACCAAGCAACGCGACATCTCCAGCAAGGAAAGAAACTCACCAAGATTCAGATTCAACAATCGCTTTCCCCTCTCCCTGGGAACTCAACGCAATGGATACCATTGCTTCCTAAGGAGCGAATATTGATCCAGGTGGATATCGGTGGCCACCCACCTTTTCCAACTGGCTCAAAAAAGTTTTCTGGCAATTTTGGTAATTTACTATTTTTAGCAGTTTTTTGGGTCTTGAACTTCAGGAGCTGTTTTGAGGCCCTAAACGATGTTTTTTGGGAAAATGGGGAGCAACATGGAACCAACTTCGATGGTTCTCACACAAAATTTGTAGTCCTCGTATAGATCTTTCTAACGGTGTATCAAGCACCCCAAACAAAGATCGTATGCAAAAGTTACGCCCCTCGAAAGTTGACGTATCAACTACCCCCATAGGGGCCTGCAAACCTTTTGGATTTTCATCTTCCGGGGTTAGGGTTTTGGATTTTCCTTATGTTAAAACGACCCTTAGAGCCTAATTGTAAAATTCATCTTCTTGCAAATGTGAGTAGCCATCACATCTCTTCTGAGAGATAAGTTGCCACCATTCTAACGAGTCTTTCACTCTGTGTTTTTACAGTCTATGTACATTTATTTCATTAATAGAATTTGTGTATTATTGTATATCTTTTCCTCTGGTTATATTTCCGATATATCCTTGTTATATTATTGTTCTTTTTCAATATCTCTATATATTTATATGTTATATCTCCGCTCTCATTTCATGCCGAAAATAATCTGGATCAAGAGCTTTGGCTATAGAAAGGAACGTGGCTCCTCGGGGTCGTACTCCTTAGACCTGCCCCTACACCAACCCCTATTCCTCTCAACCATCCAACTCCAATCCTTCAGCCCGCTTTCCACCTCCTTGGGCTCAAAATCCCACACCCAATACAAATACAAGGACACCCTGGTGCTCATTTCACAAGACTACTTCACACAATTCATCAGATTATCGAATCTTCCAAAATATAAAGACCAACAAAACCCTACTGACTGAGCTCATTACACCCACCCAAGTGGAATATACTGAAGAAGTTCCTCTTGAAAATCCCACAGAAGTGGATCCCTCATTGATCCTAATGACCCATGAAGATTCGAACTCCTCCACCCAACCCCTCCTCACTCATAACTGCCAAATTAAAAACTCCTTGGCTTTACTGATTATGGACAATGGAAGCCAGAAGAATTTGGTGTCTCAAGATCTTTTCAATCGACTTAATCTAGTTACTAATCCCCATCCACAACCCTATCAGCTCGTATGGGTCCAGAAGGATGGCCCTCGCCTCTTAGTTTCTCAGCGATGTCTGGTCACTTTTTCCATAGATCAATTCAAATATACTGTCCTCTATGATGTCTCCCCCTTGTATTGTTTGGATTTTCTGTTAGGTATCCCATACCAAACCCAAAGAAATGATATCTATATGGCCAAATCCCGCCAATACAAACTTACCAAAGAAGGCCACACTTATATCTTAACCACAACAACACCCAAACCCCTTGCTACCAAAGAACAAATCACACATGTACATTTAAACCAATGTGTCTCTCTTTGTTTGGTGCGCCGAATAACACCAAACAATACCACTCACCCTATTCCTGAAACAATGACTCCCCTCCTCCAAGAGTTTGCAGATGTATTTCAACCTCCGGAGGGACTCCCCCCCTCCCAACACATTGACCATTCCATTCATCTCATCCCCAGATCTTCTTTACCTAACGCCCATACTTACCGATTGGCCCCAACAGAAAAAAAGGAAATGGAAAGACAATTGACTGACCTCATCAATTCCGGCCACATCCAACCATCATCTTCTCCATGTGCTTCTGCCTCATTTGTCATCCCCAAAAGAGATACTTCAGAAATTCTCCTTGTCACTGATTACCGAGCCTTGAACAAAGCCACAGTAAAAAATTGTTACCCCCTGCCCCGGATTGAGGAGTTACTTGACACCCTCCAAGAAGCTAAGTGGTTTACTAAATTGGATTTGACAACCGGCTACGATCAGGTTCGAATGAACCCAAATGATGTTTGGAAAATAGCTTTCAAGACCAAATTTGGTCTTTTCGAGTGGAAAGTTATGCCCTTCGTCCTCACCAACGCCCCAACCACTTTCATGAGGCTCATCAATGACATCTTTAGGGAACATTTGGGTCAATATGTGGAAATTTAATTAGATGACATTCTCATCTTCAGTCAGACATGGGACACTCACATGCAACATGTTCGACAAGTTCTCCAAATTCTCCAAGAACACAAGTTACAAGTCAAAGCAAAGAAGTCATATTTTGGTCAGACTTCAATTCCCTATCTCGGCTTTGTGGTCATCTCAAAGGGTATTCAACCAAATCCAACCCGCATCCAAGCATTGAAGCAATGGCCACTACCTTCTTCAGCTAGGGATCTCAAAAGACTTCTGGGTGGCATCAATTTCTATCGTAAGTTCATTAGCTATTTTTCATAGCTTGCTTGTCCTTTGCATCAACTCTCAAATAGTTCTTCTACATTTATCTAGACTAAAGAAGAAACTAGTCACTTGGCTCAGCTCAAAGACGCCATCTGCTCATCCTCTGTCTTACACCTACCAGAACTCTCCCAACCCTTTGAGATTGAGTCTTGTGCCTCAGAATATGCTATTAGTGTCGTACTTAAACATGGAGGACATCCCATTGCTTACCACTCTGAAAATCTGTCTGAGGCAAAGAAAAATTATAACACCTATGACAAGGAATTTTATAGTCTGGTTCAAGCGCTCAAGCAATGGAGGCATTATTTGTTGGGTAAAGGAACAACTTTGCATACAGACCACCACCCTTTGATTTTCATCAACTCTCAATCGAAGATTCAGGAACAAATGCGCCTTAAATGGGCCTCCTATATTCAACAATTTCACTTAGTCATCAGATATAAGAAAGGCACTTCTAATAAGATGGACAATTTGCTAAGCCAACCTCCCACTCCAGTTCTTTCAATTCTAGAAGTGCGTTGTGCTAACTATGACACATGGAAGGATCAATATGCTACTGACCCCGAATTTCAAGAGATTTGGGGGGCATTGCAAACTCCCACAGTGATCAATCAGACCCCCTTCCTGGACTACACTATTTGGGATGGGTGTCTCTATAAGTTGAATTTGTTATGTGCTCCACACTTAGAGGACCACCTCTTGCTCATCATGGAGGTGCATGCTTTAGCCTATGGGGGTCACTTAAGTACCACAAAGACCGTCCAACATCTGCAATGCCATTTCCATTGGCCTTCCATGCAGCCTCAAGTTGAAAAATTTATCAGAGCCTGTGCATTATGCTCACAATCCAAGCCATACAACCGGGAGCATGGGTTATATCAACCACTGCCTCTTCCTTCTCTCCCTTGGGAGTCAATATCAATGGACTTCCTCAGTGGACTTCCGACAACCCAAAATTAGCATGATGCAATTTGGGTAGTGGTATGCTGCTTCAACAAAATGGCACTTTTTATCCCATGCACAAAGACTACTACAATAGTGCAAACAACAGAAATTTACTTCCGACATGTCTAGCCCCATTTTGGCCTCCCAAGCACTATCATCTCATACAGAGATTCTCGCTTCCTCGACACATTTTGGAAGAAAATATGGGCACTATTGGGGTGTCACCTCAAGTTTTCTACTACATTCCATCCTCAATCGGATGGCCAAATAGAGGTTGTCAATAGGGTCTTGTTTCATGCTCTTTGAACTCACTTTGGGTGCGCAACAAACAATGGGATAATTACTTACACATTCTACAACATAGATACCACAAGGGAACACATTCTTCTATAGGGTTTTCACCTTTTGAAGTATTCTTGGGCTTCCAACCAACATATCCAACCAAGCTCCCACTCACTTGGGCTCCTCAAGGTACCTTCCATCAACAATAATAACAACTCTCAGAACAACGGTTTCTCCAAAAAATTGCACAACACCACACTGTAGTAACAACAACACTTAAAGCAACTCAAGAGCATGCCCAGCGGCACCATGACAAAAAAAGGAACTTCATGTCCTTTCAACCGAGGGATCAAGTTTGGTTACACTTTGATAAGAAGCTCTTCAAATGCCACCATCACAAGATTCCACCAATAAGATATGGTCTGTATACCATCCTCAACAAGACTGGAGAAAATGCTTATAGGTTGGATTTTCCACCACAAATGGCAATCCACAATGTTATTAATGTAAATCACTTAAAGTTGTTTGAGCCTCCCCTCTTGGAAGAACCAGTCACCATTACTCATCCAGTGGACAACATTCTAGATTTCCAACTCCCATTGGCCAAAGACACTCTACTTGACACCCAGACTCGCTCTACAAGGCACCGAACATACACTTCATATCTGGTATCCCACCAAGGAAAAACTCTAGCTCAGGGAAAGTGGATCATAGCTGAAGTATTGCACAACACGTTTCCTCACCTTCTCATGGAAGTCGGGACACTTCCAAATCTAAACAGGGAGGAATTGGGCCAAGGATGCCACCTAGGGGAACGCCCACATGGGGCGCACAAGTCAACCACCTAGGCACGACCCATTTTCACCTTTTAATGTTACTTAATTAAGAACATGTAAATAAATTGTTCCCTCAGCATATAAGGTGAACTGGGACTCAAATAAAGCATTCTTATCTTTTGCCTGAAGCTATGTGTCTCAGTTGATATTTTTTTTCTGAGTTTACATTTCACGTTTGCTGCATTTTCATTTTGGGGGGTTCTCAGGGTTAGCCAGTGTGCCTTTATTCATGGATGCATCCTAGTTGCTCTGTTTTCCATGCTTCCACCTCTGAGAGTGAACTTACTCCATTATCTAGACAATGTCTCAAGGAGCAAATTGTTTTCCTGCAAGTTTCTGAGGCAGAAAGGAGGGCGCACCAACCTCGAGTTTGCACCCTTGTTGGTTTTTCCTTTGTTGGGATGAAGTAAGTGCAAACTACTCTATGGATGCACTGATATTCTCTCGTTGATCCCCGAGACTCAGACCGAGATATCCACATCCTCTTGGCTACTCTCAGATCATCCCGGCATTGGATCTCCATTCCTTGGTCACCCAAACCAATGGTGCACCCTTGTTCTGATTTGCGCCCCTGAGGATTTGTTGGTCAAAAGATGGACTATGGTTTGTTTGGTCACCTTATCCAGTAGACCTCCTTCTTGGGTATATCATTCTGTGTGTCCAACGAGTGAGCTCTATTGCAATATTCTCCTTCGGGGTGGGATTTAGTCATCATGATGGAAAGGAAAAAAGTTTGCAATTTGAAATTACAAAAGAGAATTATATGATAATGAGTTATTTTATGGTCTAGTAAAAAAATTGTTTATCTTCAGTGATAGGGAGACATGCCACAAAGGGGCTCCCTTTGAGCTATGCCATTTGTAGGTGTATATGATCACCACAAATTACGAACCTCTTTATGATGGAAAACATTGGGGAGTGATTTGAATTTAATACAACGATTACCTTAGGATTGTGTAGGGGCATCAAGGTATGGAGATTGAATGTTGGGTGGCTCCTTGCAATTATGGTGTCATCCAAATTAAATTTGAGATGGAAATGGAGAGGAGTTTGTTGAAATAGAGGAGGTTGTTTTTATTTTCATGAAGAGTTTGGAAGTATGGAAGAATAAATGAATAGTACTAGTCTAGGAAATCAAATTCAATCCCATCACATCTCAGATATGGATTAGATAAGTTACTTGCTTAGGGATTCAGAGGAAAAACTCAAAATTCCACCTAGTCTATCTATGATTGCTGACTGATTGGTAGGCTTAGTAATGTAGAAGGAGGTATAATCTGCATGACCCATGCTTGCAATAGTTTTGACAGATTGTGGAAATTGGAAGATGGAAATGTTGACAACATGAGGTTAATGTCACCACAAGAACCCGAGTATTATTACTATGCATATAATGAGACCAATAGCTCTAAATTAAGGGATTACACAACCCAAAACTATTCTCCATAGGAATGATGGGGTTGAGTCCATTACACTAGTAAGGATTAGTAGTTGAAATAATAACATTTATGAGTTTAATCCATCCTCATCATTCCCTTATAGTGGGTGTGTAAGAAGAAGATGAGGTCAATGCAATGTAATTATTAATCTAATTTTTTAATTTCATTATTACTAACCAACCCAAGTGTTATTTTGAGATAGTTGTGAGATCATGTAACTTGTATTTAATGTATTTGGCAAACTACTTCTACACATAGAGATAAACTCAGTTAAAATTTTCAAGGTTAACGTGAATGAAGGATTAAATTTTATGAATTCCTTGGTGATATAATTAATTAATGCTTTGTATTTCATATTACAACAAATTTGGGGTCTAAAATAGGTTTCTTAAATAAAATAATAAAATCAGGGTTATGAATTGTGGAGGAAATGAAAGAAAACAATTTTTCATGTATTTTCAACTTATCTTTTCATAGGCTTATTAAAAGTATCAAGTTGGGGTATTTCTAGATGAAAAATTAAATTTCGCATCCAATAACTACCCAAAATTTATACTTTTAGTAAACTTGATACTTTTAACAAACCTATCATGAAAGAAGACATGAAATAATGTGTTTCTAAACAAATGTTCTTCATGCCATTTCCATAGAGGGCTCACTCAATAAACTTATGGAATGCATTTATTGAGTATCAAAGAATAAACCCCAATTTAATTTGCAATTTGAAATAACAACGCAAAATATAGACTATGAAAGTGTTAATTTTGATACTAAAAGCGTCAAATTAGCCATTCTAAAGTGAAAAATTGGAATCAAAAGTTATAATATTGAATTTCAAAAGAGTGAATTTGAAATCATTTAAAACCTAAAAAGTGTGAATTTTGATCCCAAAAATGCAAATTTTGAATTCAACATTGTGAATTTCAATTCCAAAAATGTCAATTTTCATTTTCAAAATTATGGATTTTAATAAGAAAAATGTCAATTTCAATTCAAAAAGTTCAGTTTTTATTGCTTCTTCCGATACCTCTTTTGCACATGGACAATGTACAAATAAATAGTTTATTGATTCTCCATTTTTTTACACATTATGGTGTTTATACACCATGATGTTGCATGCTAATTTCTTTTTTACCCATCATCGAGATAAGTATTTATTATAAATGCTAACATTTGAAAGGACAAATTTTAAATTTCATATTTTTCTGCACCGCCATTTGTTTTCACGTGTTTGTTCCTCTTCCATTTTTTCTACATATCCTAATTCAGTTGTATAAACCCTTGATATTTTGTTCTTTTACTTTAAAACAATTAATTTTGATTCCAAAAGTGTGAATATACTAAACATTTTATTTTTTCATATCAATGCATAATATTACTATGTAAAATATCTCTAAATATATCAATATTGAAGAGAAGCGACAAAATAGTTTAAAACAAGTGATGATGAGAATCATTCCATGCAATGTTGTGCTTTTTCAAAGAAATTTAAGGCAATGTACAAGAGGGTTCCATTTAAAAAAAATTAAGTCCATGAGCTAATGCTTTTCAATGGCTTTATCGCCTTAATTACATATTCAAACTTTTTTATTATAGAAAATTTATCATAAAACTCACATGATCCCAAGCAAGGAGAAAATAGAGGAATTGAGTTTCAATATTTTTACCTAAACAATAGTTATTAATTAAAATCATTGAACCTAGTGTATAAAAATGAAATCTTTCATAGATGCAAATTATATAGCTTTAATATAATATTAGGGAATACAAAACATATACAACCACAAGTTGGAGAAAAAATGCAAATGTGTACAAACAATCTCAACACTATTTCTAATCCACACATTAAACAAAATTGTATATAAAACATAGGATAGTGTAAATATTCCCTTTGACTATGAACCCTTCAACTTCTATTTATATTTACAAATAAAAAGGAAATTCAAGCTACAAACAATTAGCAATATTTAAAAATAAAATAAAAAATTTAAATTATGAGCTACTTATATATACAATGCAATTTACAAAAGAAATGAAAGAAAAAACTATTAGTTTCTTGGATTAGTTAAAGAATTATTTCACTCTTTCTATTTATTTTTCATCTAATATGTTTGCATTTAATTTATAGACAATTTAAGTTTAGAAAAATGTATATAACCAAACAACCAAAATAAATTAAAAATGAATTTTGTAGGGATGAATTTACAGTCCATTTAGAATAATCAATGCCTAAGACAAACCATGTATCATTTATGCCTCTTGACCTATCTTCAATGGTTAAATAAGATTTGGGAGCTTGCATAATACAAACATAGTATGGTTTCAAGAAAAATAAGTTCAAGGAACATGACATAGTACAAACATAATGTAGTTTTAATTCAATAATAATGGCCTAGTATAAAATAATATACAAGTAAGATTATAAAATATTAAAATAAAACATTATGATTATTTTCTCATTCATTTTTTCTATGTTTCAGTTTATTTCTTACATGTAATGGAAACAAAAAACATCAATTTTAGGGTGAGCTCAAGAGTATGTCCTTAGGAATCCAATGTTCCCCATTTTTATTAGTTTTTGTTTCAACATAGCCATCCTTGACAAAAAATGATATTGCACCGAGGTTCTCAACGATGATAGAAAATTACAAGCCCTAAAAGAGAAGCTTGTATGAAACAAAAAGCTTGTTTTGCAATAACCTCTAATAGAAATTTTCAACTTTTATTTCCAACCTATGATCCTTAGTTACATCATTGGTTATGAATCTTTGGTCATCCATTCATGAAAATTATGAATCCTATTTTTATAGGAATTTATTATGACAAATAAATTAAGAAACTTCCAAATGTAGGAAGTAAAAATACTCACAATTGGTGAAGATTTATCCTATTTTAGAACCTTGCATATATAATTAGATTTCCTTTATCATAATTCACTTAAATTTTGGAGTGAATGTGTTAGGGTCCTACACTAACCCATTTAAGTATATATATAGGTTGTTATGTATCAAGGCCATCTATAGTAAATAAGGTTCATGTAGTAATTATAGTGTGAAAGCAAAGATTGTAAGAAGGATTAATAGAAGTCTTTACCTACTGAAAAGTTACTAGGAGGTATATAGAATGATATAAAAAAGTATAAGCAATGTAATGTGATATCTTGTGAAGTGTATGGTAATTGGAGCTTTGATCAACTATAGGTTTCCTCCTTGTTGATCTATTTTCCTATCAAGGACAAGAGTCAATCTCATAGGGATTTCTTAAAATATTTCTAAGATCCCCTCTTCATTTTTATAAGTGTGGTATTCATGTTTCTCACTCAGATTTATTTACTTATTTAAAAATAATACATTTAACATTCATACCATCAACACTTGAGAATGGACCAGGTGGGAAAACCAATAACTACATGAGGACAGCAAAACCATAATAGAAAATGACTTGAAATGAAAATAAACAATACAACAATAGCCATTCCAACAAATCGATCCATAAAGTAAGGGAAAGAATGCTTTGAAGAAATATGTGTGTGTGTGTGTGTGTGTGTGTGTGTGTGTGTG
>ML777378.1:697361-708468 GCA_009831015.1 Picea engelmannii | reverse complement strand
AGAAGATGCAAATACCAACAAGAAGGTTGAAGAAAGAGCTACACAGACAGTTGATGAGAAGTGGACCAGGATACGAGAAAGAAGGAATGATTACAAAAGAGATGAATATCCAAGAAGACCTCCTACCTTCAGGAATCAAAGAATCTTCAATCAGTATGAAGGAAACTACAGAATAATAGATCATGAACCCAGATGGACTACATCATAAATAAGCCCACTTACTCCAAGGTATCAAATTTTTTTTCTTGGTCATTGTTATACTTGCAAAATTTTTGGACATAAGTCAATTAATTGCAGAATCAATGAAAGGAACACATATGCAAGAAACATGAATGGTGTAAATAGAAGATATGGAAATAATCATGGATTTGTCAACATAAGTTATAATTCATTTTCCCCATTGATGGACAAAAATATTGCATGCTACAAATGTAATTATCTTGGTCACAAAGCACGAGATTGCAGATATATGAATGAAGATGTCCCTGTGCCAACCACAGTATGGAGAAGGAAAGAGATTCAAAACAATGAAGATTGTCGAATAGCATTGACTGCGGAAGAATGTAAAGAAGAAGATGAATGGTACATAGACAATGGATGTTCTTCACACATGACCGGGGATCAAGACAAATTCATTAGCTTGACGAGAAAGGGTGGCAATGTTGCATTTGGAGATGACTCATCTGCCAAAATACTTGGAGAAGGTGTAGTAGAGCTTGGAAGAAAAAATGTAAAAGAAAAGAATGTTCTATTGGTTGAAGACTTGAATCATAATCTACTCAGTATTAGTAAAATGTGCGATCAAGGATACACTCTTACGTTTGACTCCCGAAAATGTAAAATTAGAGAAAATAACTCAGGAAGATTGGTTGCAACTGCAACAAGAAGACCGAACAACATATACATCCTAGACATGAAGAAGAGATAGAAGACAGAAGCCACACAAAAGGATTCCAAGGAAGAAAAAGTCCCAAAGACCAAAAATAAGGATGAAGTATTATTGAGTGCCACATGTTTAGGGGGAGTAGCCCCAAAGAAGAAGGTTACCCATTAAACTCAGGGAGAGAATCCATACCCTTTTCCATTGATATCAAAGGGGGAGAGAAATTGGGATCATGGTGATAGGGGAAGCATGAGTGTTGCCATCAATGACAAAGGGGGAGATTGTTGGAAGATTGGTTGTTGTCATTGATGTCAACCCTAGTCATGGGTTTTGGACCGCAAGATTGATGAAGGTATTTGGACATGAAGAAAATGCACATGCAAATACAACACCCATGGATGGATAGTATACATCATGTTGTTTCCAGTGGTATGTGGAACGTCACATGGATCTTCATGGTTGAGGAGAAATGAATTTTTGAAGATGACAAAGTGAATTGAAGAAGGAAGTACATGTAGGCCCTAAAGATAATTAAAGAAAATAATTACAAAATAAGAAAGTGTCAGGTCAGCCCTAATGTTAAAAGGAAGTGACATAAATGGTATAAATAATTGTTTTGTATTTCATGAATTAGAGTTGGCCAAGAGAATTCATGAATGGTCGATGGTCAGTTCGGTCGAATTGGCGAAGTGTTTCAATTTGAAGTGGAAATCATCGATGATTGATGGTCGGGTTGGTTTTTTTAGAAAGGTACTAGCTCGACAAGAGAGATCATCATTCACCGACGACCAATGATTGGGTCCACCAACTCAGCGAGGTGTTTGGTTCGTCCTAGGGATTTGTTTTTATGAATGATGAAGAAAAGAGGAGGATAATGTGTCATGCCATGTCAACATCCATGTGTCATGACACATCAACAAGAGTGCCATGTTAGAATCTACATCTCATGCCACATCAATATCCTCATGTCATGGCATGTAAGAATAGTTGTCACATTAGGAAATAAATGGTCAATGACTGATGGTTGGGTCAGGAAAATTGGAGAAGTGTTTTTGTATTCCAACAATATTGGTCGATGGTTGATGGTCGGGTCAACTGAATTGACAATGTTTCATCCGCTAATGAAAATCATTGATGGTCGAAGACCAATGGTTGGGTTAGTCGATTTAGTGATGTATTGAAAATTAGTTTCCAAATGGAAGGGTAGATAACCGACAATCAGGTCAGCAGTTTTGGAAAAGTGTTGTGTGTGTTCGAAACAAAATCGCCAATCATCAATCGTCAATGTATTGTTGGAAATCAACAATCCAGATTGTTTTAAGTTGTCGATCAATGGTGGAAATTGATCCACGGGGAGTGGAAAGGATCAGTGGATCAACAACTAATATTTACCCAATTTGAGATCGGAGAGTCATATTTATAGGCTGTTATAACAGTAAAACAATTAATTTTATATGATTTTTTCATATTTTTGAAGGTCTTAAACTTGTGAGTCATTTTTAGTCCTTAAACGTTGTTTTTAGGCAATCAAAATCCATGAGAATAGAGTCTATCATAGATACACTCCACCTTTGTAGCTTAAATAAAGGAACTCGGAGAGATATTTCCAACGAGCTACTCTAAGTGAAAAATAGAGCTCATATGAGAAAGTTATACCCAAAACGGTCAAGGTAAAATTTTGGTACCAATTTACTTCTAGAAGGAATAACTCCTTGCTCAGAAGTCCATTTGAGGAATAAGAGTAGTCTATGTAAATCTTACGAAGCATAGAAGCTATCGATGGAGAGATATTTCGAATATGGGTATGTAAACAAGTGCAAGAAGAGAAATAAGACACATGTAGCATATAGGGATAAAAGGGGAAAACTAGTCTAAACTTCTCTGGACCATAACCTTCAGCTCATAGCTCATATTTAAGAAAAAAAGTAATTGCTGGAAAGGTCAGAAGGAGATAATATATATATCCACTCATAAATTTGAATTGGGTACTAAAACTTTCAAAAATTAATAATGTAAATTCTGCAGTAGTAAATAACTAGAAAATTGCAACTTGTAAATGTTGTAACTTTTCACTCAGAACTGAGAATGAGGCATGGGTACAACCATTGGAGAGATGTTTGAAATAATAATGTGTATAAGGAATCATATTTTGATTTAGTTCATTATGTTCTTCATAAATTGAGATGAACAATAACATGTGTTCTAATTAATGAAATGTTGTATTGTATGCATATGCTAACAATAATTGTTACATGCACATTTCTTATAGAATTATAGGTACATGAAAACAACCTTGGTTATTGTATGAGGATTAGAGTTATAGAATATGCCTAGGAATATTACAACCTTGAGGAGGAGGTTAGAGGTCTACATGTCAGCATGGGAAATATTGAGACATTGTCTAATGGAAGAAGGGGTAGAAAAGAGCCTATAACCATGATAATCATACATAGATAAGTGTAGAGATATAAGGAAGATAATGAAAGGATTATGAAGGATCAAGAAAAGATAATTAAAATTATGAATATGTTGCATTGGAAAGTTAACAAAGACTCTGGAACTAAGGAAGCATCTAGTGCTAGATAAGTGACAAGATCCAGATCCCATTGTATAAAGGATGATTGTGGGAATGACAGGAAGTAAAGAAACATGGGTAGGCACCATCATTCTCCAAGTAAATACACTAGAATAAATCATGCAAGTTCATGTCTAGGGAGAAACATAAGTGTTTCTCTTGTCTAGAGGCAAAGGGGAATGCATGAGGAAGACATCTTGCAAGTCAAACTCAGGAAAATCAAACCATAAAATTTCAATGGAAAGAACAGGAAAGGAGAAGAGGTCGAGGCCTGGATGCTGGAAATGAATAAATATTTACAGCTACATGATTACCCCTCGAGGGTATAAGATAGAATTGAAACCTACCACTTACAAAAAAAGGAAACGATGTGGTGGGATAAGTATAAGGAAGACAAGCATCTTGATGAGAAGAGGATATCATATAGGAAATTCAAAGGATATTTCCCAAAAAAATATTTTTTGAGCATTATTATGAAAGGAATATGAAAGATTTCTCTTAACTCAAGTTGGGAAGCATGAAAATGGATGAATATCAAAAGAGCTTCCTTAAGTTGCTAAAATGTGCAGACTTCATAAAGCATGAGAAGGTAAAAATACAAAGTTTTCTGAGTGGATTCCCTTCTTTCTACAGTGAGAAGATAAAATATGATAATTCCAGAATATTGGAGGAATCCATAAGGAGAGTAAAGTGTATTTATGAGAAGAGCAAAGGAAGGCTAGTTTTTAAAAAATATTGGAATGAGAAGATGAAGGGTAAAAAGGATCAAAGGAATAAATTTTGTAAGCCACCCTTTCCCAAGAACAATTTCGAAGAAAATAAGCAAGGTCAGTCAAGCCAAAATGAGCACAAGAATTCATATTGATTTTGGAAAAGGAAAAGGAAACATCCTATAGAATGTTGGGGATGTCAGAGAAATCATTTATATAGGGACTACCTTCACAAAGGAGAAATAATGAGGGATTTCCACAACATTTAGGAGGATGAAATAGTGGAATAATGGGGGGAAACATGCCAAGGATTTATGCATCCTTGGACAAAAAGAAAGAAAAATATCAATCCCCCATGATTGAAGTGAAAAGTAAGATTGATAACCACCCCATAACAATTTTGATTGATTTTGGAGCTATCCATAGTTACATAAAATCTAAAACTGTTGAAATGTTTTGCTTGCAAAGGATTAAGCATAAGAAATCTTGGTTAGCTAAGCTAGCCATAGGGGCTAAGACGAAAATCAATGAACAAGTTGAATATTGTCTGATAGACATGAATGGACTCAACACAAATGTATATGTGAGCATCATACCATTGGGTTCATATTATTGTCTAATTGTCATGGGGTTGGAAAATACCATGTTGTCATAGAGTGTTATAACAAGAAAATCACATGTCTTTATGAAGAAGGGAAGAAAGTAAAGGTTCATGACATTCCAAGAGTTGTAGCTGTTAGAGAAATTTCATCTATGCAATTGAGAAAGAGTTTCATAAATGGATGTCAAATTTTTGTATCCCATATGGAAGAGATAAGTAAAAATATGGTGGAAAGCATTGAAGATCGTCTAGTCTTGAAGAATTTTGAATACATTTTTGGGGAAATTCCAAGATTTCCACCAAAGAGAGACATTGATTTCTCTATTTATTTGGTGCCAAGAGTTGCCCCAACTTCCAAGAAACCTTACAGAAGGGGCACACTAGAATTGAAGGAGTTCTAGATGCATCTCGAAGAGTTGTTAAGGAAGGTCTATTCTAATATCCCAGTTTTGAGTCCCCATATTAAATAATTTATTTTGTTTATTTGATGAAAGGCCGGAGTGCCCAAACAATTAAAGAGGCTAGTGTGCCTATGAAATTTAATGTTTTTATCATTATTAATAATAAAATACATCGTTGGCCACTAGACAGACAAGGAAAAGAGTTATAGGGGGCTATGATTCCACAAGAGAGGGGGATTAAGGGGATAAGTCATTTTATCATATCTTATTTACCCATAATTATTTTAATAGAGAGAAATGGTTACATGTGCTTCTTGGGGGAAATCCATGCAGTTCTTGATTTTCAAGTAAATATTTAAACCGATATTTGGGTTGTTTGGGGGCTCATTCATTGTTCATTGTTAACACTCTTCACTCTTTTCACTCTCCATTCACTCTTTCACTCATTAATTATTTCTCATTCCTCTTTGATCTTGGTGGGGAAAGTAAAAATGAATTGTTTGGAGAGAAGCCATTGTTGGTTGGTTGTAGTAATGGCTGGTGTATTCCAGCCATGAATTTGTGACTGCATGTCTGAGATGGATTAGTATGTACTAAATTTTATTCATAGTTGTGAGTCCCGAGAGTCCCATCATTGAGATGATTGACTAGATGCATTGGATCCCTGGAAGGAGGTGAACAACCTGAGGGAATGCATGGCAGATAAGGGGGTCTATTTTCTTAGGTTGTGTAGGCTGGAGAGAGGAGAGATGGTGTAATTTGGATTTTTGTCTGTTGAGAAACCTGTGAGAGCTTGGGTGATGACTAGTTTAGGAAGCTGAGTGACACCCTGGAACCGTCTTTGTGGATTCATATCCCTGGCTTGGGGGTGACATTGGTGTTGAGACTTAGAACAATAGTATCTATGGTTGGGTGGAATGTCCTTGGTCTGCATCCAGTTGGCTAATCATTTTGTTAAAGTTAAGTTCTCTCTGTCATGTGTTTCTCTACTTATGTATCTATTCTCGTTGTGTATTAATTATTATCTCTAAGATTCATATTTTATAATGTGCTTGCTTGTTGGTTATGGTTGTGCATGGCATATTTCTTGTTTATTTTATGTTGTAGCATGAATATTGATTATTTCATGTGTTGTTATGGTGTTATTTCATGCTTCTTTATTAATTAAATGGTATCGGAAATTCGAAATCAATTTAGAAGTGCGTTTTTTGAGTAGCGGGCCCAACCTGTGGGTGGCTGGGTGCGTTACAATTATATACACCCAAGTCTGTCACCTTGGGGAGCCCCAATGCTTTTTGTGAAGAATAATGATGGAACCTTAAGCCTCTGTATTGATTTTACACAACTAAATAAGGTCACCATAAAGAAAAAATATTGTTTTCCAAGGATTAATGATTTATTTGATCAGTTGAAAGGTGCAAGAATATTTTATAATATTGAATTGAGATCGGTTATCATCAAGTGAGGATAAATGAAGAGGACATTAGAAAGAAAACATTCAGGACAATATATGGGAATTATGAATTCATGGTAGTACCATTTGGACTATCGAATGCCCTATCAATTTTTATGTGCCTGATGAATGGAGTGTTTAGAGAATACCTAGACAAGTTTGTAATTGTGTTTCTGGATGATAAACTGATTTACTCAAATATAGAGGAGGAACATGAGCAACTCTTAAGTATGGTGTTGCAAGTTTTAAGAGCACATAAATTGTATGCTAAGATAAGTAAGTGCATCTTTAATCAAAAGAATATTATTTACTTGGGGCATATAATTTCAACAAAAGGAATAACAACTGATCCTAAGAATACATAGTCCATTAGAGGATGGTGAGTGCTAATAAGTGTTATATAGGTCAGATCATTCATGGGTATTTTTGGTTATTACTGAAGACTCATAAAATGGTTCTCGAATATTGCAAGCCCAATTACTTCTTTTGAAAAGAAGCGACTGAAATTTGAATGGAATCCCAAGTGTGAATAGAGCTTTTAGCAATTGAGAGGAATTTTGACAAGTGTACCAATATTGAAGATTGTAGTTTAGAATGAAGATTTTATGGTTTGCATTGATGCATGCAAGGAATGTCTTGGTGGATTCCTCACTCGAAAATATCATTTGGTATGCTATGAGTCGAAAAAATTAAAATACCATGAGAGGAACTATGATACACATGACTTGAAATTAGCATCGGTTATTCATGCATTAAAAATGTGGAGAAATTATCTCATATGGAGGAAATTTGAGCTAAGGACAAACCACTATGGTCTGAAACATTTGTTTGGACAACCCACATTAAATGCTAGACAAACTATATGGTTGGAATTCCTCAATGAATATGACTTTGAAATTAAACACATAAAGGGAAAATAAAATCAAGTGGTTGATGCACTCAAAACATAGCTCATGAGATGCATATTGCAACCATTAGCATGCATAGGATTGATCTGAAAGATAAAATTATTGAATTAGCAAACTCGAATGAACATTATCTAAAAATAAAAGAAACATTACAAAAAGGAAATTTTAAGTAGAAATTTAAAGACTTTGAGCTAAAAGAAGATGGAATTCTCATGTACAAAGGCAAAGTATATGTGTCAAATTCTATTGAGTTGAAAAATAAAGTACTGAGGAAAATGCACAATGTGTCATATGTTGGACATCTAGGATATCATAATACAATTGTTGTTGTAAGAAGCCAATATGTTTCTCCTGGAATGAAGTAAGAAGTGGCTAATTAGTCATATGTCTAGAGTGCCAGAAGGTGAAGACTGAACATAGAAATCCAATAGGGATGCTATAACCATTTCCCATTCTAAAATGGAAGTAGGAAATAGTCACAGTGGATTTTATTACTAAGTTTCCCATAACAATGAAGTAGCATGATTCCATGATGGTGGTGGTGGATAAATTAACTAAGGAAACAAATTGTATTCCTATGGAGACTACACGGAATGAAAGAATATTGCAGAAATCTACATGAAATAATTTGCTAGGCTACATGGAGTTGCCAAGGAAATAGTTTTAGACAGAGACCCAAAATTTACATCCAATTTTTGGAAGGGTTTGTTCAAAGGATTTGGGACAAATTTAAATCTTACTACAACATATAACCTAGAGTCATATGGGAAAACATAGAAGATTAACAGAAGAATTGAGGATATGATTATAATGTGTGTGATGGACCAACCATGAAAGTGGGAAGATTATATTCATTTAGTTGAATTTTCTTACAATAATGGGTATCATGCCTCATTAAACATTATCTCATTCAAAGCATTGTATGCCAAGAAGTGTAACACACCAATGATTTTGGATAATACAACAAACACAATAGTTATTGGGAAAGATTTGTTGAAGGAAATGGAAGAGAAGATGAAAAATATCATGAAGAATTCAAGGGATTCCCATGCTAGGAAGAAAATTTATGCATAAAAGAAAAAAGTTTTCAAAGAATTTAAAGTGGGAAAACATGTATTTTTTAAAAGTGAAAGAAAAGAGAAGTTCACTAAGATTAGGAAGTTTCTGAAAGTTAGCAGCAAGATGTTTTGAACCTTTTGAAATCTTAGAGAAGATAGGGAAAGTTTCACACATGCTATTATTTCCTACATCTGTGAGAGTGCATAATGTATTTTGTGTGTCATTATTAAGTAAATATGTGCTGACTATAACCACATAATTGATTGGACTCAGATCTAGGTGGAATACGAAGGGGATTTCCAGGTGGAACCAGTATGCATCCTAGACTAAAAATTCTAAGTGCTAAAGAATAAATACAAAGGGATGGTAAATGTTCAATGGACCTACTTCAATCCTGAATATGCAACATGGGAACATGAAGAAAACATGTGAGAAAAATACCCGGAAATTTTTTACAATTTTGAAGAAAACAAAATATAATAATACAAGACTCCATTATAAGTAGTTAGAGTTCGAGAACCACATCTCAGAGTCCTAGTCAACCTATGTTGGAGGCCTGAAAAAGGAATGGTACAACCTGATGGACTGAGAGCACTGAAGGGGGTACATTACTTGGATCAGTGGGTTGAGAGGAATAACATATTTTGGTTGGAATTGTTTTTGGAGTTGTAACAATTGTAGAATTTTATTTCTTAGCATTATGATGTAAATTTGTGCATGTATATCGGCATAGTGTGCACTGAGGACGATGCATAATTGTAGCGATGGGGATTGTAATGTCACCACTATAATCCCCATTTTAATTAATGCTTAATTTATATATAATTTTTGGCCATGAACAAGCGATGCATATGCAAATTGTATTTCTGAATTTTAATACTAAAATGTGATGCCAACTACTGGGGCATATGGATGGATATGGGAGATTAATCCTTAAGACCGGGGAGGGTCTAAGATATTTTCTAAGAGAGGGGTCCAAGGGGGAATTAACCATGTCTATTAATCCAACCCACCTCCTAAAATTACTCTTGGTATATGAACCTTCTAATTTTAAGAGGGTGGGTGTGAAAAGTCACATTCGACAGTTATTGGGAGCATGGGGGCTAAGTAAAATTATATTGGGTAAGTGTGTGAGTCAAGTGCAAGCAAGTTAAAGGAGAGGAAATCCGTATGATTAGTTACAATGATTTTAGATAGCCAATGTTTTGGAATGACCAACAAGAGGAGAGAAAAAAACAAGAGCATGGAACTAGAGAAACCCTGGAGGACATATTCTGGATAATGTTGGAGATTTTCTCAATCGTATTTGGAGCATAAGATTGAATATATGGGTTTTCAGGCCTGAAGAGTGAACTCTTGTGTGAGTTTCACTGTAATAACAAGTGTTTTTTTTTTTTTTCCCATGTAGTTTTCCTAGCCATGATCTCCCTTTAGTTTCCCAGCAAAGAGATTCCTAGTTACATGTGCTAGAGATACCATGATAAATGAATGAGACACTTGATGGAATGACATCAATGAAGGGGTACATTCCTTGGGTTTGGAAGGACGAGAGGAAGAGAGATGGTGGAAAATAAGGATAACTATAGGATAATATCATTGGGTTTTGAGATTTATGAGATGTGAATGGACAATCAGAGACCACCCTCTTTCGTGGATTGCTAGCCCCAACTTGGAGGTGACTTGTTATTGACACCTGTAACAAGAATCCTATGGTTTGGTGGAATGCCTGTCCCAAACAATTGGTTGCACAATGGTTTTAAATGATAAGTGTTTTATATGTTGTATGAGATTTATTTATGAGTTAAATTGTTGTGAATCTATTATGTGGTTAGAAAGGATTTATATGTTGTTGTAATGAGTTATTAAACTGCAGTCATGCCATTTTTAGCATTTTGTAGATGCACTTAATTAGTGATATCATACAATAGTTAAATCTGTGTGTAATTTGTAACTAGTGAACTACAAGAAATTAGTTTGTAGAGAAAATTTCATTTTTATGTATTTTCCACGTAGTAATGATCCTTAGTTCAACTAAGCATTGTTACATTCATCATATATTTAGCTTTATTTTAGTATTTTACTATAATATGTGTTTGAATTCTTTTATGTTATAAAGACAATATTCAATAAAATTTTAAATGTTTCTTTAAATAAAATTGAATACAATTAAAACAAATAATTTGATTTTGAATTTCTTAAAAATATTGTACTATATTTATTTTATTATTTTGAAAAATAAAGTTCAAATAAAATGTTTGATAATTTGAGTGACTTTTTTATGATTTTTTTTTTTTAAATTTAGAAAAATAAAAGTTTTAATAATCAAAATTGTAATCAATTAATTAAGTGAAATTATAATTTCTATAAAAAAATTGTTTTTCTTTTTAAATTAATATTATTTTTTAAGTTTTTTTTTTGTAAGTTAGCATCTATATTAATTAAAAAAAAATATTTTTTTTTTGTTGCAGCGTGGTAGTGTGTAAGGCTGTGAAAACCCTAGCGAAAACTGTTCCCTGT
>ML777378.1:661801-697311 GCA_009831015.1 Picea engelmannii | reverse complement strand
CTTCCTCTTACCAGAATGTTGCCACCAATGATAGAGAAGGATTGTGAGCTAAGAGGTCTGAATTTGAGCCATCGCCTCACCTGTGAGATCAAATCTTAGCCAGGGAACATGGATTTAGTAAAGAAATGGACATTGAGTCGAGCACGTCTCATCCAAAGGAATCTCGTGGATGGGAACCAAGGAAATGCATTTCCCAATCAGATAAACCACCACGATACACCATTATTTCAACCAAGGTTGGGTAACACACCCATTTCATGAGGGAGCACACTCTCATTGGCAAGTTTCTTGGTCTATGGACTTCCGAACGAGATAAAATGAGATGGATCAAACACTAGTGGAATCGCAAGGGAGACTATGAAGTGCATCTCAGCTCCAAGGGGTTATTCATGATCATTCTCTACAATTTGGAAGATAAGCATAGGATTTTTTATAATGGGCCATACTTCTACAACTATGCTGGTTTATTCCTTAGATTATGGAGAGACCGTTTCAGCCCAGAGAAAGAAGACTTCATAATGGCCCCGATATGGATACGACTATATTCCCTACCGCAGGAGTTCTAGCTGGAGGAAATCCTAATGGGAATGGGAAACATTATGGGAAGATATGTGAAAACTTCGGAAGCCACAAAGCAAAGGAAATACACTTCCTACGATCAAATATGTCCCTACATGGACATATCAAAGGCTCTACTAGGTTTAGTAACCCTAGAATATCAGGATGAGGAATGGAATCAAACGATGGACTATGAGCGCATTCCTTTCCACTTCATAAAGTGCCACGAGGATGGCCACCTCTTCCATGACCGTCCCTTGTATGTACAAAACTCAAAAACAAGAGAGGGGAAGCAAAAGGAAGGTTACACTACAGTCACAGGTAGGAAAATGAATCCACCTAGAAAACAAACTCAAGAAGGCACTCAGAAGATCCCCACCAAAAACTCCTTTGACATTCTTAATCAACTCCCAGATGAAGAGGAGGTTGGAGATCCGCACAAAAAAATACAACCAGGACAAGGAAAATGGTAAAGCTAAGCATCAAACGAAACCAAGTAAATAAAACAACCAAGAAACAAGACCAGTGGTCCAACAGAATATGGAAAAGATAGATGACGGGGGGGACACTTTAATGCAACTTGATGAGAAATATCTGGTGGACATAGATCTAGAAAAACTGTTGGAGGAGGCCTTCAACAAAAAGGAACTGCAAACCATCCCAGTGGAAAACTTAGAAAGGTGCATAAAGAATTTATTAAATCTACTGTAGGTTCAACCTCAAGACTTGGGATCTCCTTAGACCTGGCCACTGAGCTCAAACATACCTCCCATGAAAGCAAGCGATGAGGCCGAAAATATGCACATCAACTCATTAAGGAGGTAGGAAACTATATGCTCAACTCAGGGAAGATCTAGAGACTCACAAAGGGATATCTCCATCCACCTCATAACTCATCATGATGAAGACCATAACATGGAATATAAGAGGTCTTAATCAAATATCCAAGCAAAGGACTCTTTGAGACTGTATTTGTGTTGCAAATATGGACATTCTCCTTTAAAGGAAACAAAATGTGTCAGGGAAGAAGCTGAGGACATTTTCCAGTGCTTCTAGAGAGCCTGTGAATCCATTCACATTGGCTCAAATGGAGCCGTAGGAGGCCTGGAAATATTGTGGAATCCAGCTAAAGTGATGATAGACCAACCCTTTTCCACGGTTGGAACACTTACGGCTTGCTATCACATAAACTTGTCAAGGTCATTAGAGGCGTATTTCCTGCCTAGGTCTGTAATTTTGTCTATCTTTCTTCCCTGTGTAGACCCAATTGTAATTTTTCCTCTCGTCTTGTGCTTTTCCTTCCATTTGTCTTCATCCAGTTGATCGACCTATTTTTCTGGTTAGACCACCTAAAATCCATCAACCATAAGCCTTTATGTTTTTGGGTCGATGCATTTCTCCCTTTGCCTCTGGCACTGATCCTCTTATTCTCCCCGAGCCTCCAGCCAGTCAACTAGGTAATCGTTCACAGGCCGCAATCATGACCACTGAGCACAACACTTGAAGTGGTTTGATGAAGACACAAATCAAACGAGCGAGCAAGTTTAGTCTTCAACGAAGGCAAGCGAGCACGGGAATCGGGAGTTCAAAATGTTGTAAAGTTGTTCAACAAGTATCGTGAAGTCCCGATTCACGAAAAAGTAAATCTGGGCCATCCAATTGTGAAGAGTCGAGGGTCGTTGACCTGACATCAGTGAATTCCGAAGGATCGGGAATCGGGAGTTCAGGGTTCTTGTCATAGAGGTGCATACATAGCCCGAAGTCCCGAGACCCAAAATGTCGATGTGATCTGGGTCATCCATGTAAATGTGTTGAACCTGCACAGAATAGATCTAGCTAAACAATAATACACACATTTGTAGAGATAATTGGAAAAGGAAGAAGAAGGAGAGAAAGAATGGAAGAATTCTCATTAACCGTTTGAATAATGAATAATTTACACATGATATACTATGTATAACTCAATGAGTTCGACTTGAGGTGAACCAAGTTGCCGTAGTGGTGGTCTAGAGTGATATGGACACACACCAGCATTTACGAGTAAACTGCCACCTATTCTAGTCTCTCAGGAAGTTATGAGAGTGAACTACCACCTAGTTGAGTTAACTAGTCAACTAGTCTTCAGTTGACTGACTAAACAAAGAGTAGTGAGGAGTTAACTCAGGGAATCAAGGCTAATGCACCACTCTGGTGATGATACCAAGGTAAGGTCGAATTGTCATGGTGATGATCCCAATGTTGCATGGTGATGATCCCAATGCAACATCTAAACTCAACTCAACTAGTCAAACTGAAGTGTCAACTGAAAGAGAATATTCTCCAGGTGGAATATTCTCTCCAAAAATATAGGAGACTGGATAATGACTAATTATGACTAATAAACAAATAAAAACCTTAGGAAAAATAAATCCTAGTTGTGTGTGAAGTAACTCCAACAACCCCCCTGAACATCACTATGGTGAAAATAAAGATTGGGTCCCGGCAACAAGGCCATGTTAGGTACCCAAGTACAAAAGATACACTAAAAATAAAGTGATGAAAGAGGGAAAACCTCATGGGAAAAAACCCCCCTCAAGGTACAATGTATGCAAAAAGAAGAACTACAAATTGTGTCCTTCACTCCAAGATGACCTTGCAAAGAATGGAATTTCTGCTCAGTGAAGGTCTTGGTGAAAATGTATGTCATCTGTTCTGCTGAAGGACAAAACTGTAAGTTGATGATCCCCTCGTGTACTAAGTCTTGGATGTAGTGCATGTGGATCTTGATGTGCTTCGTCCGCTGCCTCAGAACTGTATCTCTGTAAAACTTTAGATTTCTCTAGTTGTCACACCAGATGATGATCGGCCAATGAAACTGAATGCCCAACTCAGTGAGAAAATGTTGTAGCCACATAGCCTGAATGGTTATGTTAACTACCCCTCTGTACTCTTCCTCGGATGAATATAGACCAATGGAAACTTTCTTCTTTCTCAACCAGCAGATAGGCCCAGAACCAAGACTGAGTGAGTAACTAGATGTGGACTTGCGATCAATGTTATCGCCAGCCCAGTTAGAATCAATAAACCTAATGAGATCTAATGTAGAGTCTGTTGCATAATGAATCCCAAAGGTGATGGTGACTTGTACGTATCAAAGGATATGCTTTGCAGCTTTCCAATGTAGCTCATGCGGCTCCTGCATGAACCTGGAAATTGCGCCAACTGCATATGAGAGGTATGGTCTGGAGTGTGTGAGATACAACAAGTTCCCCACTAGATGTATGTACAGTGTGTTGTCAACTAGTGGAGTCTCCCAGCCATACTCAAGTTTGACTCCTGATAGGAAAGGAGTCGGAGAAGACTTGCAGTCTGTCATGTGAAATCTCTCAAGGAGATCTCGTGCATACTTGGCTTGAGATAGTTTGATGCCTGATGCATCTTGACTGATCTCAAGTCCAAGGAAGAAGTGTAGCAGACCCATGTCCGTCATAAAAAACTTGTCATGAAGAATCCTATTGACTGAAGCAATCGTTGAAGTCGAGCAACCAGTGATCAACAAATCATCGACATACATAACTAAAAGTAGAAGTGAATCAGTCATCCGGAGCATGTATACATTTGGGTTTGATTTAAAATGTACAAAGTTTTGTGACAAAAGGTAGGAGTCCATCTTGGAATATCATGCCCTTGGAGCCTTCTTGAGGCCATAAAGTGACTTCTTCAATCAACAGACCAAAGATGAGTCCTGCATAAATCCCTGGGGCTACTCCATGTAGATATCCTCAGAAAGATCACCATGAAGAAATGCATTCTTCACGTCCATTTGATGGACTTCTCATCCCTTGGCTTCTGTAATGACAAGGGCCAATCGAATGGAATCCATATTCGTTACTGGAGCGAAGGTATCATCATAGTCAATACCATGAACCTACTGAAAGCCTTTGGAGACAAGCCTGACTTTGTATCTGTTGATCTGTCCATCCCCTACGCTCTTGGTCTTGTAGACCCATCTTCATCTGACAATTTTCCTCCCAAAAGGAAGCGGAACCAGATCCCAAGTCTGGTTCTTGAGGAGGGAGTTGTATTCCTCCTGCATGGCGGATTCCCAAAAGGGATTTCCAACAGCCTCGCCATAAGATTGTGGATCTGAATATTGAACTAAGAAAATATGTCTGGAAGGCAATGGTTCAGTTGTAGTGAGTGCAACAGGAGGCTCCTTGAAATCAGACCGAGTCCTCCTAGTATCGGTTGGATCACCTACGAGATCCCCTACATCCTAAAGAGTAGTTTGTGCCCACTTGGGCCTTTTCTCTGGATCTGCAACTACATATGGATGCTCTGACTCTGTATCTGACTGTACTGACTCTGAATCTGAATCTGAATCCTCTTAGTCCTCTGAATCAGAATGCTCGTCTGAAGAAGAGTTGACATGTGCATGCTCATCATCTTGGACATGTGGAAAAGTAAATGTGTCTGCATGCGGCTGTTGAGGTACATGCAAGACACTTTCCTCGAATTGGACACTACGCTCAATGATGAACCGGTCTGAGGAAATATCAATAAACCGATATCCCTTCACAATGTCAGGGTATCCAACAAAAATGCACTCAGTTCTCTGTGGATCAAGTGCCTTCCTCTTTTCAGAGGGAATCCTAGCCCATGCATGTGAACCAAAAATACAAAAGTGGGTCACTTCCGGTTTGAGGCCGCTCCAAGCCTTGTAGGGGGTCTTATCCTTGGCAGATCTATGGGGAGATATGTTTTGGATGTATGTTTCACAGTTAATTTCTTCATCCCATAGTCTCTGTGGTAGTGACTTTGCATGCAACATGCAATATGCCATCTCCTTTAGAGATCGGTTTTTCCGCTCAACAACTCCATTTTGTTGCGGAGTGTAGGGAACTATATGTTGAAACTGAATCCCTGCCTCATGGAAAATAATGTGGATCTCATGATTCACATACTCTCCCCCATTATCAGTTCATAGGACTTTGATCTTCTTTCCGGACTATGTCTCAACCAAATCTTTGAAATCTTTGAGGTGTTGAAAGACCTCAGATTTTTGCCTGAGAAAGTAGATCCATGTAAAACGTGAGAAATCATCAACAAAAATGAGAAAAAATATTTCTTTACTGATGGATGGATGCGGAAGAGGACCCATAAGGTCACTATGGACTAGATCTAAAGGTGCGGAAGCTCGCTGAGACTTTCCTTTGTCGAATTTCTCTTGGGGAACACATCCCTCACATCCCTCACATACTCCCTTGGAGAAATGGATGTCTGGTAGACCATCAACTAGTATGTTCTTGCTAAGCTGTTGCATGTATATGAAATTCAAATGTCCAAACCTTTCGTGCCATATCCTACTACTTTCATCAACATGAGTAAGCAGTAAAGAAGAATCATGTTCAATGAATTCAAAAAATGTATACAATCTAGACTGATGATTTACCTCACTGGTAGAAACCTTGGAGTTGGTTTTCATGTCGTAGTTGTCCAAGGAATTTGGTGTGAAGATGAGTTTCTTTCCGATGAATGAATTCATCTTTTGATACACGGAGAGAAGGTTGACAGAAAGCTTGGGAACATGTAACACATTCTCGAAACTTCTGTTGGTGAGTTCAATCCTTCCTTTGTCGGTGACTTCAACAAAATAGTTGTTTCCCATCAGAATAAGAGGACCTTTGCATGCATCCAAAGAAGAATATACTTCTTTTGAGGCAGCCATGTGATGTGATGCTCCTGAATCTATGATCCAAGCATCAGGAGAGGAGTTGATGGCAATCAAGGCATGGCTAGAATTGCCTTTCTTGGAATTCAGATCTTCTGGCTTCTTCTTCTTTGCACCCTCAGGGATGTGATATCAAAGGTTGTTTTGCTGAAGTATTTGAGACATCATATCTATTTGATTTTGCATGCATGCAGATTCCTAATGGAATCCTTTGTGACAGTTTGTGCATTTCTCTCCTTTTCTTCCCTTTTCTCCTTTGGATCCGGAGGCATCGGTGAAGGGTTTTGTGTACCCTTCCTTCTTCGTATGTGCATGATATTTTCGCTTATATTTATATTTAGATTTCTGATATTTTTGGCTGCCATCATGCACAGTGAGTGCATGCACCCTTGGGCCTTTGATTGTGCCCATGTTGATGAGTTTGGTTTTCTCTTGTGTCAGGGATTCGATAAAGTCCTCAAGAGAAGGCATATTCCAGGTGGCTCCAGAGGCAAATATGATAGTATGGAATGTGGATACGAATACTGAGAATTCAGGACCAATCTTGGAGAGAATAGCGAGAACCATTTGTTTCTCCTCCTTCGATTTATCAACCCCGCAAGCTTTGAGTTGCGACAATAAATCCTTGAATTTTGTAAATAAATCTTGGATATTATCGAATCTTTTTGGATCCAATGTGAGAAGATCCACCTCTAGAATGTGTCCCCTCATCTCATCCTATTTTCCAAAGAGCCCTTCCAATATGGTCCAGGATTCATTGGGATTCTTACAGGAAGATATATGAAAAAGGAGATCGGGATAAATAAGACTGCAAATTGTTCGGAGTGCCTCATCCATGCGATTTAAGTACTTGGATTTTTCTATGGATGATGTCGACTCTATATCTGTATTCATGGTTAACCTATACAACCCTATGGATTGAAGATGTATGGCTATTTTATCCTTCCATGCAAAATAGTTGTAAGGTGTAAGAATGAATTCTTTTTGGAAGTCCATCTTTCCGTTGTCTTCAATCTTTTGTACCTGCAAAAAATTTGGTGTAGCTTTTTCTTAGCAGTCCATTGGCTCTGATACCATGTAAATGTGTTGAACCTACACATAATAGATCTAGATAAACAATAATACACACATTTGCAGAGAGAATTGGAAAAGGAAGAAGAAGGAGAGAAAGAATGGAAGAATTCTCATTAACCGTTTGAATAATGAATAATTTACACATGATATACTCTGTATAACTCAATGAGTTCAACTTGAGGTGAACCAATTCGCCATAGTGGTGGTCTAGAGTGATCTGGACACACACCAATAGTTACGGGAGTGAACTGCCACCTATTCTAGTCTCTCAGGCAGTTAAGGGAGTGAAGTGCCACCTAGTTGAGTTAACTAGTCAACTAGTCTTCAGTTAACTGACTGAACAAACAGTAGTGAGGAGTTAACTTAGGGAATCAAGGTTAATGCACCACTATGGTGATGATACCAAGGCAAGTTCTAATTATCATGGTGATGATCCCAATGTTGCATGGTGATGATCCCAATGCAACATCTAAACTCAACTCAACTAGTCAAACTGAAGTGTCAACTGAAAGAGAATATTCTCCAAGTGGAATATTCTCTCCTAAAATGTAGGAGACTGGATAATGACTAATAAAAAAATAAAAACCTTAGGAAAAAGAAATCCTAGGTGTGTGTGAAGTAACTCGAATAGTCCAATCAAAGGAGACATGTGGCACCTGATCTGAGGGATCACGATTTCGCGATTCAGAGGTTTGAGAATGAAGCACCTTGTGAAATAGAGAAACGTGAAATTGCAACATGCCTATGAACTGGACCCACGATCACATCCCGAGGTCATATTGAAAATAAGGGACATAGAGAAAGTAGGCGCCAGTCCAACGACAGGTGGTTGAAGCGTTCGAGGAACCAATCGTGGTCGTCAGAATCAGGGCAGATCCCATCGTTGATCCAGATAGACCGTTTCATGGATTTGGGCATCGTAACATTGTGAATTGAGGGGAGTGAGAACTCTCGATATGCAAAGTCCCAAAATTCCATTTGTTTAAGCACAAGGTCACAGCCCGGGGTCACGTAGGGCAATGAAAGGGAGCCACACAAAGAATCGAAGCGCTCGAGTCGGCCACAGAGAAGGACTACGTGGCCTCGAGCCACCAGAATCGACTCGAAGAAGTTGTGTGCTCACCTGGACATTCATGGGTTTCAGGATCCTCCCCGATACCAATGAAGTTAGTTAATGTAAGTAGGGGGTGGTAGTTGAAACCTTGTTTCACTCCGTAAATGGAAAGCATGAGAGCGTCGACCGTGGAGGCAGGCTGTCAGCCCAAGGTCTCTCTCTCAATGAAGTTTTCTGCAAATCGCATACTGATCTGAGATCGCATCTAACAGAAGAATGTATGTTCAGTCTTACAAGAGAAGAAGAAGATGTGAAGCCTTGAATACAGTGACCAGAGCATGCTTTTGTGGGGGGTGAATTGATTTGAGTATATATACTTAGTTTTTATATTTTGTAAGGGTCTATGGTAGAGAAAAGATCCCGAATTGTAAAGTTTTAATGGACTCTCTAGTTATCTGGTTATGTATATGCATTTGAGACCTCTTGTTTAATGACAGTGAGCTTTCTTACTTCCCCTCGTTTTCCTCTAAGGATGAAAGAGTTCATGATTGAATGATTCACTTGAATTATTGTGACTTCATTATGATGAAAGTTTGATTATAGTGATGTTATAGTTCCTTTCAGTTTCTTTGAGATTTAAATTTGAGAAGTTCTTGTGTTTATATTGTTCCTCATTGGGCTACTGAAAAACTTGATGTCCTTGGCAGATATCTACATTTTCTCACTGAAGTTTTTCTCCTACTCACCCTTACTGCAACTTATTGTTTGAAGTTAATCTAATACCTCACATGCTTTTGCATATCGGTCTAGTTTCCTTAGCTAAGACTATATTTTCTTGAGACTGCTCCCATTCGACCCTTTCATGACCAATATGTGACATAAACTCTGATCGGTATCAGGCTTTCCTTTCCTGCAATATGGAAGGAAAATTCTGGTGCTAACACGACTCACCTCAAAGTCATAGGATATATCAAAGAAGGTATGATTACAAATGCGCACGGGCCTAAAAGTGCACAAGATAAAGATTTGTTTATGGGAAGAATAGCCACTATCAATACATTGTTGGGTTCACAAAATTGGTTGATTGGTGGTGAATTCAATATCATCTTAACACTGGAGGAAAAAACAAGAGGGACCAAGTGGCTATACCAAGACAGTGGTAAGTTTCGAACCCTCATAGATAAACTCAATTTAATAGATATAGAAACTAGAAATGGTATATTCACATGGTCCAACCATAGATCTTGGCATAAGCATGTGGCATGTAGATTGGATCATTTGCTCATATCAGAATCCCTGCTACTGGAGGATTTGATCATCAAAGATAACATCCTCCCAAAAAATGGCTCAAATCACTGGCCAATCTCGCTCTGTCTTGATACTGGGGCCACACCTAAGTTCAAACCCTTCATATTTGAGAAGTTATGGCTCACTCACCCAGAATTTCAAATTATTTCAAAATTATGGTGGGAGCAAGTAGGAATAGACCATGACACTTTCATGTATAAATTTCAGCAAAGGTTAAAAAACTTATTCCACAACTAAAGAGTTGGAATAAAAATGTATTTGGGAACATTGTGCAAAGAAAGAAGGAAATTGAGAAATGCCTACAAACATTGCAAAAGATATTTATTACTGGGGACATAAGGACAACCTTAATGAGGGAGGAGGAGGAACTCATAGCATAACTGGAAGAGAGAAATGAACAAGAAGAAATACTCTAGAGGAAGAAATCCATAGTACAGTGGCTTAAATAAGGCGAAAGAAACACCAAGTTATTCCACAGATCCATGGTGCACATGCAATACATAAACTGAATCACTTGACTAGAAGCTGGTCAAGGAAACTCCATCAGGGACCATGCAAGCATAGAAAAGGAATTGACCAATTACTACAAATATCTCCTAAAAGAACCCATCGAAGGAAGAATGCCCACTATTCGCAAGATCACCAAGAACATCCCCTCCCTAGTCACACACGAATATAATGAAGCCTTGACAAGGCCCATCACTCAAGAGGAAGTGGATCAAGCAGTCAAATAGATTCCCTCAGGTAAAGCTCCAGGGCCAAATGGGTTCATGACAGACTTCTTCCACTACTGTTGGTCAATGATCAGAAAGAAAGTTTGGCAATTTGTGGAGGAATCAAGAACTTCGGGGAAATTTCTCTCAACCTTCAATTCCACCTTCCTCAATGTCATTACAAAGGAAGAAAGGGTAACACATCCTAAGAAATTTCAACTGATAGCAATTTGCAATGTTATCTACAAAATCATCACTAAGGTCATTGCCCTACGCCTCAAACCAATATTGTCGTACATAATCTCCAAAGAGAATTATGGCTATGTGGAAGGCAGGAAAATCATGGACAGTGTTATCCTGGCCCATAAGGCCATTCACTCACTGAAAGCAACAAGAACCCTAGGTATTCTTATCAAGATTGACAAAATCAGCTAGAAATACATGTGCTCCCTCCTCAAATCCTTTGACTTTGATAATCTCTGGGTGCCTTGGATCATGTGTCTCACTTCCTCAACCTTCTTCTCTATCCTGGTCAACAAAGTGCCATCCCAACCCTTCTCTCCCTCCCAAGGTATTCGATAAGGGGATCCCCTCTCCCCCTTCCTTTTTGTCACATTGGTGGAAGTATTGGGGCGCTACATCAAATCCTCGGTTCAGGAAGGATCTCTCAAAGACCTACTTCTCCACAACCTCTAGCTTGCCCCCTCCCACAGTAAATTTGTTGATGAAAATCTTCTGATGAACACGCCAACCACCCAGGAGGATAATAAGCTCAAAAAAATCCTCACAGACTTTGTTGAAGCATCAGGAATGACCTTAAACCTCTATAAGTAACAACTATACTTCTTCAATACCCTAGTGGCAATTCAAAACCATATCTCTCGGCTTCTAGGAATCTCTAAGATCTCCCTTCCGTCCAATTATCTAGGTGTTCCCCTCATGGGAGAAGCCACATGAAACATTTCCTGGGACAGTCTATTGCTGTCCATTTTCAATAGGCTCAGTAACTGGACCTTTAGATCACCTACAACTTGCCTAGTTCTTCTAAAATATATTCTCCAAGATCTTCCAACTTACCTTTTCACTTCTCTAGCAGCCCCCTAGTCTACCACCAGGGCCATCAGAAACATCCATCGTAGCTTCCTGTGGCATGGGCATCACCCGAGTAAAAAGTGGGCGCTAGTGGGATGGCACAAAATCTGTAGGCCTAAATCTATAGGGGGACTAGGGCTTAGAGATCCAGGAAAACTCAATTGAATAAAGGGGGAAAACATTTGGTGGCATTGGCTCAAGCTCCCCACATAACTCTAGGAAATAATATGGAAAATAAAATATGTGCCCACTACTAGATAAGAGATTCTAGTTAGACTCAATGATCGAATTCAGGGATCTAACATCTAGAATACGACTTGGAATAATTGAATGCTCATACAAAAGCATGCTTTCTGGGAGATCAGGAATGGAGAACACTCCCTGTTCTGGAAAGACTCCTTGCAGCAATAACTGCCTCTAACCTTTATTTAAGACCTCAACCTCGTATATCAACAAATGAAATCAAGGGACTCCCTACATGTAAAGGACCTATGGAAAGAAAACATTCTACATCGACCCTAGCGTAGCTGGAAAACTGAACCTCATGAATTACACCTTCAGGATGAAATGTACCTACATGCCTGGAGAGACTATGTAAATCAATGGAAAATCCATATCAAGGAAGGACCAAACATCCTCAGATGGGGACATTCCCAAGGAGGTAACTTCTTAGTCAAAGAGGCTTATCCTCTACATGAAAATTACCAAGAGCAACCAAAGGAGAAGATCTGGAGCAAGATCTGGAATCCAAAGTTTTGGTTGAAAGTGTCAATCTTGCTTTGGATTATTTCCCAAAACCACATACTCACTTGGGGAAATATTAAAAAATGAGCGTTTGTAGGCCCTTTAATATTCCCCCTCTGTTAGCAATAGGAAGAGACAATAGAGAACCTATTTAACCACTGCAACCATAGTGAGCCCATCTGGGACATGGTTGCACAACTATTGTGTCACTCCAATATAAATTGGGCTATCATCATAAGCATTGTGGAAAAGTGGGACTCGATCTCCTTCCGAAATCTAATCCTGGACTGCATCTGACAGTTATTACCAGGCTTCACAATTTGTAAAATATGTAAAGAGAGAAACAAAAGTATTTTTCACTCCACTTCTTCCCCCCCTCACTCAACCTGGGCTAGAATCATAAACTTGATTCAAGAAACAATCAGAGCTAAGCATTGGACCTAGGAGGACCTTAAATGCAATCTTGGAGAATGCCACATCCTACAAGCCTGTCATCTCAATCTAACTGGTGGATCGAGAAATAAGGATACTTCCAATACTAGTATCAGTCGTAGTCCATGCACTTGGTCCCCCCCTCCCCTAGGCTTTGTTAAAATGAACTTTGATGGGGCTTCAAAGGGGAATCTGGGACCGATGGGCTTTGGCGCGGTCCTAAGAGATGGTGAGGGGAGAATTCTACATTACACAGCAGGCTATTTGGGACTCAACACAAACAATGCAATAGAGCTATGGAGCCTTCTTAGAGGGGTCAAGCTATAAAATGATCATAACATCCACCAACTCATAGTGTTTGCGATTCCAATATCATCATCCAACTTATCACCAAAATTATTCATGACTCATACCGCTCGGATGTCTCACCCAACTAATGACTATTAGGACTGCTGGAAGACTTCAAGTCCCTCTTACAGCCCCATCTCACTCTCACCCCTTCCCATGTGAAAAGAGATGCTAACAAAATAGTTGATTTCCTGGCAAATGAGGGTGTGGATTATAAGGAAGAGTTGATCCAATGGAACACTCAAACCTCACCATAGAACAGGCTACTAGAATGTTGTTTGGACCTAGACATAAGAGATTATCCAGTCCCGAATGGGGTGCCACATAGAAGAAGGAGGCCACGTAACCCTCCCATGACTTCAGCCATAAATATGGCCAGTCGTCATCCCCCACCTCAGTCTTGAATGAAGGGAGACCTTAATTACTTGCAGAGGAAGGGAGGACAACTCCCTTGAGCCAGGTTAATGGAGGTCTTGTGGATTAATGGTAGCAAGTAGGTGAGTACAATAGTCATGTCTGCCTCGAGGTTATCTCTCCCTCCCAGCTCTGACTGGCATTATTTCACCTTCGAGCTTTGTCAGATTGCTCACTCTGAGAATTGGATTACTTTGCAGTGGGTTCTCGTGGCAGTAATTCAGTGGATTCTTCACCCCCATGGCTCAGCCATGGTGAGAGAGAGAGGTAAGTCAAGACATTGAATGGCCTGGTACAACTAAGGTGCCTGACAAAGATGCCTACAACAACTGGAACAGGCCATGTCCATTGCCAAGAGTCAACACACCGCAAGGCCATGAACTCCACCGATGGCCTATGTCGAGGAGGAATTTCTATAGGAACCTATCCAGGTTCCACCGAAGTCCCTCCTCTACATGGTCCCCGATGATTACTTGTTCCCCAACACCAACATAGCTAATACAGGTACCCAGGCTGCCAGGGAAGGCACCACATGTGTTGTTGAGGAGGAATTCCAAGAGGAACTCCTCCACATGGATCCAGGTGCTTCCCTCCAAGACAACACTAACAAAGCTGATGCAGGAGCTGAGATGGTCAAGGATGGAACCACTCGCACCGCGTAGGAGAAATTCCCCATCTTGGTGCCTGCACCTCTAAATGAAATTCCAGAATTTGACCATGCTCTCCCCAGTGTCTTTATCCTGGAGCAGTTGGATCTCATTTTCGAACTCAGAAGCTACATGGTGGACGAATTTCATCAAGACACCCTCATTAGCAAGCAGATTGACATGCTCTTTGACTCATTATCGAATGCACTGACCAAGCAACATTTCTCGAACTGTGCATAGCCCTTTGTGCTACAGCCCAATGACAAAACTCTCCATGGAGCTTCAGAAGACAGACACCCTAGTGCCAATGATTAGCTTCTTATTATTTTGTACTAGTACTTTTCATATTTCTTGTCTAGTTTTCTGTACTTGGACTCTGCATAATTCTTGTCTAGTTTTCTTTTTTCAGTAGTTGTTAGTTTGGTCTGTTAAATTTGGCATCATCGATAGTCATTCTCCAATGAGAGGCCATATGGGCCACTTTGAGGCTAGCCAGGGAGATTTGGAGAATCAACCAGTCTTGTGAGGTATTGAAAAAATCTAGGGGGAACGTACAACCTCTGTGAGTCAAACCAAAAGTCAGGACGAACAAGATGCTATGTGAGTCTAATGCAAAAGTTAGGGGGAATGTACAACCTCTGTGAGCATAGACAGTCTAGTGCAAAATTCAGGGGGAATATACAACCTCTGTGAGCATAGACATACTAGTAAAAAAGTCAGGGGGAACATACAACCTCTGTGAGCCTATTCAAACCTTGTGAGCGATGAGAAAAAGTCAAGGAATCTAGAAAAAGTTAGGTTGAATATAAAACTCCTATGATCTAGAAACAAACGATATTCCTCATATTGCAAATGATATAAATGTATTGATCTAGTGCATTGGCACGTGTAACATTATCCACCATGAAGAGAATTTTGCATTGCCTTGTCAAGAGTTGAGTTGTAACTGAAGTCTCAAGTCTAGTTTTATTTTCGAACTAAAGTGTAATGTTGCGTTGTAACTGAAGTCTTAAGTCTAGTTCTATTTTCGAAGTAAAGTGTAATGTTAAGTTGTAACTAAAGTCTCATGTCTAGTTCTATTTTTGAACTAAAGTATACCAGTCTCAAATCTAGTTCTAAGTTCGAACTAAAGTATGAAGTTGAGTTAGGATTAAAGAATGCAAACAAGTTACTATTTCGAGCCTCTCCTCTTCTCCTCTTCAGCCTATATAAGCAAAGGTTGACCCCTCTCTTCAACACAGTTTTGATATGTAGGTTAAGGGTGAAGCAATAGAGGCGCATATCTATGATAAAGAGGCAACATACCAAAGAAGCATATCAGTGTTGTATATCAACAATAGAGGTAACATATCATAGGTGTATTTCAACAAGGTCTCTTAGGTCTTTTCCAGGTCAGAGTCATCTTGGCAAGCTCTTTAAGAGCAGAACATTAATGGTGGATATTTGTAAGTGATATTACATTATTAATGCAATAAAGTGTCACACACCCACTACGGCATAATAAATTTTTTGCCTTTTCTCGTGGAACAGAATCCCTGAAATCCTATGAGGCTTAGAACAGGCTAGATCTTCCCCTTTTCCACCTCCATGCGATTGTTGACCATGATCACATGCAAAACAACTAGGTGCCTTTTCGCATTTCACGACTCAACGATATAAGCGAGTTAAGTCTTTCGACTCTGCCAATCTCGACATGTTGAAATGCCAAAGAGGATTCAATCAACAATTATCCCCCTGGGCTATGCCTTGGTTTGTATGACCACTACTCATAAGACTGTAGTCTTATTCCCTTCAGGACTTATCAATACGAGAGCCCGACCTTTTGTCAACGGGACTCCCGAATTCTTGATTTTTCGATTTCCCAAGGTGGCCTTTGTCACATTAGTCCCCCTGGATATGCCCTGATCCAGGTGACCACTCCTCATAAGACCTCTGTCCTATTTCTTTCGAGATTTATGAATACGAGATCCCGACCTTTTGTCAACGGGACCCCCAACTCTGATTTTCAAAATCCCGATGGACTCTTCCTTTCGGGATCATCTCGAAATCCTGGATTGCTACCACGTGTCCTCCCTCAGAAGGACGGTCCTCGTCATTTCACGATTTCACGACTTGTGACCCCCAGTGACACAAATCCTCTGTCAACTCGAATCCCCGGTATCCGAAATACCGATGGATTCTCGATCTCTGCCACGTGTCCTCCATGGATGCACGGTCCAAATTGTTTCAGGACTTCGCCAGGTGTGAGGTCAAAATGCTCACCTTCCTCTTTTGTTTCCCGATGTTCGAATCCCAGAAATGGGTGATCTCATGACACGTGTCCTCCTTTAATCGGACCGTCCAGATCTATTTCGGGACTTCCACCATGGAGTGTCCCGATCTCTTGTCTTCGAGACCTCCAAAATCCCAAAGTCCGAATCCCCGAAATGGGCAATCTTGTGACACGTATCCTCCCTAAATCAGACGGTCCAGAACTATTTCGGGACTTCCACCATGGAGTGTCCCAATCTCTTGTCTTCGAGACCTACGAAATATTGAAGTCCGAAATCCCGAGATGGGTGATCTCGCGACACGTGGCCTCCCTTAATTAGACGGTCCAAATCTATTTTAGGAATTTCATTGTGAAGTTTCTTGACCTCTCGTCATTAGGACTTCCAAAATCCCGAAGTCCGAAATCCCGATACCAACTCCTCTTTTGGGACTTTCGCCTCTGTTCACGAGGGCTTAACTCTCATGCATCTCCTGACAGATCCAATGGCTGTCGGGTTTTCTAACTAAGATCTAATAGTTAAGGTCTGTCCCGCACTGTGCACTCTCCCGTTGCTCCCTATACATGGAAAAACCAATGGTCCAGATACTCCCACGGACCTTGGGGATCTACGGTCCCGATTTCTTCGCTACTCACGAAGATAAAGGAAAAGGGTTAAGGCATTTAACGCCCTTGTTTCTCCCTCCAATCTAACGGTCGTGAATGATCGCAGATCTTCCGATAGGATCTCGTCCGTCAATCGATACTTATCCCTACACTACTATTTCAGGATTTCGTGGATCAAGGTTTCAGGAATTGCAAGTGTGAGAGGACTCACGCTTAGATACCCTGGGTGCAAAAATGCCGAAATATTGGGATTTTGAGAGGTCCATTCTTCCTCGCACAAGATTACTAAGACTTGCACCTTCAAAATCATTTTTAAGGTTCTTGGTAAGCTTTCCAAGAAGGGTATCTCTGTGGAGAGATCTATTCTAGGTATTCCTGGGGACGAATAAGGGCATAGATTTCCCCGAAAGAAGACTTGAAGTCCAAATTAATTCGATAGGCGTACATATATATAAATCTATCTATAAACATAAGCCATACGTGGCCCTTCCAATAAAAGCATGCAACCACCATTTCTGATCAAAACACCACACAGACAGTCTTATACTCAAACCATTCATAAACTGCACAGACTATGAGCATACATGTCAGCATATAAATTTCAAGATGCAAGATGATCATAAATGCCAGAATATACATTTCAAGATGCAATATGTAAAACACTTATCAGAAATAACACCAGATGTGATTGCAACTGCTGAGAGGGGTGCTCGTTTCCACCCAGCCGTAGGCTCAGCGACTCCCAATGGATTTACCACTAGCCACCCCCGAGCTTAGACCATGATGCTGCGAGACTGAGTCTTTGTTTTCCAGTGACCGAGAACGAAGGTTACTCTCCTTCTTCTCCCCTATCACTCACTCTGTATTTTTCCAGAGTTCCCTTCCTTCTTCTCTTCCCCTCGCATCTGCCCCCTGATACCACACTCTTCCTTCCTTTTCTCCTTTCGGTGAGGTTGCTTGTGGCATGATCTTCCTCGCGGTGGTCAAGTCTGAGGACTCTACAGATGGGCGGTTCACCCCCATCCCTCATTACTCATGAGGATCCATTTACCTACCAACCTAGCGAGTCATTTAATTCAGGGCCAACGAGCTACTCTTGGTTCTCTGGGCCAGTGAAGTCCAAATACGGTATTGGTTTCGGTGGAAGTTAACGCCACCATTCCAGGTGCCTTCCACCACCTTTCTCCAACCCTCGTGGTCTCTTTTTCAGCATATCCCCTCTCAACATTTCTACAATATATATATTCATAATATTATTCACATTCATCGACCTTTTTCACAAGGTCCATTCACATCACACATTCACATTTCTGAGTTTGCCACAATACTTGGCTAGTATAGTTATTTTTACAGACTAGGGGAAACAGGGTGTTACAATTCCCTCCCCCTTAAAGGAACATCATCCTCGATGTTCTATCTATCAACTTTACATGCATGTAGAGGTGTAAAGAAAATCGGATATGCCCGTTTTATGGCATCCTCCATTTCCTATGTAGCCTCATCTGGGCCAAAATGTTTCCATTGCACCTTGATCTGTGTAATGGTTCAGTTTCAAAGTGGGGTTTCCTTTCTGTCCAGTGTATAAATTCTCCCTCCGTTTCCACCTGGATCATAGACCAATCAATTATATGGTTAGCATCATGTACATATTTCTTCAATAATGAGACATGAAAAACATTATGTGCTTTGCTGTGGGAGGAAGTGCTAGCCTATAGGCTACAAGTCCCACTCTATCTAGAACCTCAAAGGGTCCACAATACCGAGGTGCCAACTTGGCACAAGCTCCCATTTTCAGAGAACTCTTCTTGGGTCTAACTCTGAGATATACATGGTCTCTCGTTTTGAACTCTCTTGGAGTTCTATTTTGGTCGGCATAACTTTTCTGTCGGTTCTGAGTGACCTTCAGGTTTTTTTTTATCTGAGTCACCTGTTGTTCCATTTCTTTCAACATGTCGGGTCCAAAATAAATTTTGTTTATGGGATTACTCCAGCTGACTGGAGTGTTACACGGTCTACCATAGAGGACTTCGAAGGGGCTCATCTTTAAGGATTCTTGGTAGCCGTTGTTGTAGGCGAATTCTACCAGTGGCAGGTAGTCTCCCCACTTCTTGGGTTGATGAATTACATGCATTCTTAGCATGTCTTCCAGTATTTGGTTCACTCTTTCTGTCTGTCCATCGGTTTGAGGGTGATAGGCGGTTCTAAACAACAATTTGGTCTCTAAACCAGCCATTAGTGATTTCCAAAAGTTATAAGTAAATTTCGTGTCTCTGTCAGACATGATCTCTTTCAGCATACCATGTAATTTGAATATCTCCTTCATGAATACCTGGGCGATATTGATTGCTTTGCAAGTTGATTTGACAGGGATGAAATGAGAATACTTGCTCAATTTATCCACCACTACCATAATGGCATCATTCTATTTGGGCGATGTTGGTAATCCAGTGATGAAATCCATGGAGACGATTTCCCATTTCCATTATGGGATTGGTAAAGGTTGCAATAACCCTGCTGGGTGTTGGTATTCTGCTTTAACCTATTGGCACTCTATGCATTTGGCCAAGTACTCAGCTATGTCTTTCTTCATTCCAGGCCAATAGAATTGTCTCCTAGTGGCCGTGATCATCTTCTGGTATCTTGGATGACCAGAATAGGGCCTTTTATGTAGTTCATATAGTATGAACCTCTTCAATTTGTCACAATATGGAATATAAAATCTACTTCTGTAAGTGAGCAAACCTCCTTCGGTCATTTGGTAGCCTTCATATTTTACTCCGGCGGGTTCTTGCTGTAGGTACATTGTCACGGTCTGGATGAAGGGATTTGTTTCTTGTGCATTTCGAACTCTTTCTTTGACATCTATCTTGCAGGTGCTCACTGCTGCCAGATGAATTGTTTTCATACTTCTGCTAAGGGCATCGACCACCCTATTTCACTTTCCTTTAATGTGTTTTATTTCAAAATCAAAGTCGCTAAGGAGGGCCATCCACCTAGCTTGTCTAGCATTGAGATTTGGTTGATCAAACAGGTATCGCAATCCATAGTGATCTGTCCTAAGTACAAATTTTCTTCCCAGGAGGTAATGCCTCCACATTTTCAAGGCATGCACTATGGTAGCCAGCTCTAGATCATGGGTCACATAGTTGACTTCATGCTCGTTCAATTTTAGGAATTCATAGCATATCACACTTCCTTCTTGCATAAGGACTCCTTCGATCCCTTCCTTACAGGCATCTGTGCATACGAGGAAGTCATCTTCTGGATCGACAATCTTTAGCATGGGTTCATGGGTTAGTAGATGTTTCAGGCTTTGAAATCTTTCTTCACATTTCTGTGTCCATAGGAATTTTGTCCCCTTCTTCTGGAGGGCAGTGGTTGTACAACCAATCTTGGAGAATCCTTTTATAAATCTCCTATAGTATCCTGCTAATCCCATAAAGGATCTGATGTCCGAAACATCCTTTGGGGTAGGCCATTCCATAATAGACCTAATTTTGTCAGGGTCTACTGCTACTCCTTCTTCGGAGAGAACATGGCCTAAGTAATGTATTTGCTTCTGGAAGAATTCACATTTGCTGAATTTGGCATAGAGCTGATGTTCTCTTAGAACTTGTAGCACAAGTCTAAGATGCTCTTCATGCTCTTTTTTGTTCTTGGAGTAAATTAATATATTGTCAATAAAAACAAGCACAAATTTGTCTAGGAATTTGCTGAGTACATTGTTCATCAAGCACATAAAAGTGGCAGGGGCATTGGTCAACCCAAATGGAACCACCACAAACTCATAGTGACCATACCTCGTTCGGAAGGCAGTTTTATGGATGTCTTCACCCTTGATTCGGACTTGATGGTATCTCGACCTCAAATCAATCTTTGAGAAAATAGACACACCCCCCAATTGATCGAACATGTCATCGATCCTGGGCAAGGGGTACTTGTTCTTTATGGTTACCTTATTGAGTTGCCTATAATCTATACACAGTCTAAGGGTACCATCCTTCTTTTTCATGAACAGGACTGGTGCTCCCCATGGAGACACGCTGGGCCGAATATAGCCCTTATCCATCATTTTTTTTAATTGCAACTTGATTTCAACTAAATCGGGTGTACTCATCCGGTAGGGTGTCCTAGACACCGGCACTGCTCCTGGTGCAAGTTCTATCAAGAAGTCTATGTCCCTTCTCGGAGGTAGACCCGGTACCTCTTCCGGAAATACATCTCTGTATTCTCTCAGGATAGGGTGATCGTCAGGGCTTGGTTTGTCACATTTGATTGTTTTCAACACTTGTATTGCATATAGGGAACATCCCTTTCGACAATACTTTCTCATTTGCAGAGCTGATATTTGTCTCACCGAGACATGTTTTTGGATCCCTTGAAGGGTTATCGTTTTCCCTTATTTACTTACACATTCTAAGGTTTTATGGTAACAATCCAATCTGGCTTTATGTGCGACTAGCCATTCCATACCAATCAACAAATCATACGATCCCAGGGGTAATAAGTTAAGGGTTGTTTGGGTGGGGAATCTACACAACATCAATTGGCAGGCTGGTATAACCTTTGCTACCCTTCTTTTGGTGCCAGTGGCTAACTGTACCAACCATGGCTTGGTATGTTTTTTTGGTTGTATTTTACACTTATCAACATCTTTAGGGGCTATATAACTCAAATTTGAACCAGGGTCAATTAAAACAGACACTAGATGGTTGGAAATCATACCTTTTATTTCCACTACTGAAGCTTGGTGGTCGGCTTGGTTATTATCCAAGGCTGCATAAATTTGTGGCACACTCCTGGCCACATCATTGACAGTAGTAGCTTCCTGGATGTTATAAATCCTCCGACTATTCTATTGTCGGTGTGGACAGTCTCTCAATAGATGTTCTTCCATGCAACCCCAACATTTCAAAGGATCTCTCTTTGGGTTATCAGTCTTTTTTTTTTTGTTTGTTAATTTGTGCAGGACCTGCGATTAACCCGTGGCTTGAGAAACCGCGACTCAGGGGCATCTAAGCCGTCAAAATCACCCGGGGATTGCACCCGGCCTGAGCCACACCAACCCTTAACATGGTTGGATTTTTTGTCCCCGCAGGTTTCGAACCGGTGACTTTAACATCACGGAGTGGCTTAACAACACACTCTGTCACCGACTGTCCTACACCTCGGGGACTTTGGGTTATCAGTCTTCATTGATATGGGTCCAGAAGTTTTATTTCCACTCAAAGAGGGAAAATTCTGCTGGTGCATACTCCAGGATGGGAAGCTCATTCTTGGGTTCTTCTTATAGTTCTTAAATCCTGGGGATTTAATTCCCCTTTTCTGAAATATTGAACTATTCTTCTGTTTCCATCCTTCACAAGGTTCTTCTCGATGCCCAAACTTTTCATGACAATAGGTCACCTTTCGAATAGTGCCTTCTAGAGTCTTTGGCTCATCAAATTCATTTATGTTCTGATAGTCCTTAGGTAGTCCACTGATGAAGCATTGCACCTTTTCATTTTCATCTTTTATATAGGGTACATACCTCAACAAATCGAGGAATTTGTTGACATATTCTTCTATAGTGAGTTGTCCCAGTTTGAGTTCATAAAACTCTTTAGTCCTTTCGTCGAAATATTTTTCCGATAGATACTTCTTCTGGAAGTATTTCTCAAATCGTTCCCAAGACAAGTCCTCTTCGCCAACCCCTTTCACATTCTTAAGGTCTTCCCACCAAATGGAAGCCTTTCCATTCAATTTGAAGGTGGCCACTCGGGCCTTCATATTTTCTGAAAAGTCATGGACTCTTAAATACTTCTTTAGTCCAAGAAGCCAGGCCTCTGCTTCCTCTCCCTTCCTTATTTCACCGTCGAAGGAGGGTGGTTTGGATTTTCTGAATTCTTCAAATCCTCGACCTTTGGAAGATTTTTTCTTCTTTTGTTTCCTTCGGGGATAGGAACTGGTTTTGCTGCTAGAAGAGCCCTCTGAATCGCTAGCTTCCTTCTCAGAGGAATCATCCGACGCTTGTCCTTTACCTCTGGGGTGGACCTTTTTCGAGGTGCTCCTCTCAGTGTGGCCACTGATATGACCATGTTTTTGAGTTTTAGGTTCATGCTACATTTGTCTTTGTAGATCGGATAAACTCTGCAGTAAAACTGCATTAATTTCTATTTTCTTTTCTTGTTCTTTCATCATCCTTTCATTGTCAGCCTTGCAACTTTGTAATTCGACCATGAGACTCCTCACAGTCTCAGCTAGATCTGGAGGGGTCCCTACTGTCGTCCTTTCATCAGACTCTTCATCTCTATTGTGGGAGCCCTCTCCCACTTCATGGTGAGTCACCATTTTATACGTCTGTAATTTCCGACGGCCGATCATCCGCTTAGGTGAAAAAGACAAACGCTGGTTGTTAGTCAATATTTATGTTTATTTATAACCAGTACATAATTCATATTTTTCACATGTACACACACAATAGGAGTTTTCATTCTTAACTTCATCTTTTGATTAGTAAGGTTAAGACATGGGGTTACTCTTTTTAAGAGTGTTCCGAACGGAGCTTCTGCGCAACTCGTTCATGAGCCCAAGAAGGCCAAGTGTTGTAACCATGCTCTGATACCAATTTGTCACACACCCACTACAACATAATAATTTTTTCGCCTTTTCTCACAGAACAGAATCCCTGAAATCCTACGGGGCTTAGCACAGGCTAGCTCTTCCCTTTTTCCACCTCCATGCGATCGTTGATCATGATCACAGGCCAAACAACTAGGTTCCTTTTTGCATTTCACGACTCAACGATATAAGCGAGTCGAGTCTTTCGACTCTGCCAATCCTGACATGCCGAAATGCCGAAGAGGCTTCGATCAGCAATTAGCCCCCTGGCCTATGCCTTGGTCCGTATAACCACTACTCATAAGACCGCAGTCTTATTCCCTTCGGGACTTATCAATATGAGAGCCCTACCTCTTGTCAACGGGACTCCTGAATTCTCGATTTCTGATTTCCCGAGGTGGCCTTTGTCACATTATCCCCCCTGGCTATGCCCTGATCCAGGTGACCACTCCTCATAAGACCTTCGTCCTATTTCTTTCGGGATTTATGAATACAAGAGCCCAACCTTTTGTCAACAGGACTCCTGAACTCTCGATTTCCAAAATCCTGATGGACTCTTCCTTTTGGGATCTTCCCGAAATCATGGATTTCTACCACGTGTCCTCCCTCAGATGGATGGTCCTCGTTGTTTCACGATTTCGCTACTTGTGACCCCCAGTGACACAAATCCTCTATCAACTCAAATCCACGGTATCTGAAATACCGATGGATTCTCGATCTCCGCCACGTGTCCTCCACAGATGGACAGTCCAGATTGTTTCGGGACTTCGCGAGGTGCAAGATCAAAATGCTCACCTTCCTCTTTTGTTTCCCAATGTCTGAATCCCCGAAATGTGTGATCTCGCAACACGTGTCCTCCTTTAATCGGACGGTCCAGATCTATTTCGGGACTTCCACCATGGAGTGTCCCGATCTCTTGTCTTTGAGACCTTCAAAATCCTGAAGTCCGAATCCTTGAAATGGGCAATCTCGCGACACGTATCCTCCCTAAATGGGACGGTCCAGAACTGTTTCAGGACTTCCACCATGGAGTGTCCTAATCTCTTGTCTTCGAGACCTCCGAAATCCCGAAGTCTGAAATCTCGAGATGGGTGATCTCGCGACACGTGGCCTCCCTTAATCGGACAATCTAGATCTATTTTGGGACTTTCATTGTGAATTTTCCCGACCTCTCGTCATCAGGACTTCCAAAATCCCGAAGTCCAAAATCCCGATACCAACTCCTCTTTCAGGACTTTCGCCTTTGTTCACGAGGGCTTAACCCTCATGCATCTCCTGACAGATCCAACGACTATCGGGTTTTCTAACTAAGATCTGACAGTTCAGATCTATCCCGCACTGTGCACTCTCCCGCTACTCCCTGGACGTGGAAAAACCAACGGTCCAGATACTCCCATGGACCCTGGGGATCTACGGTCCTGATTTCTTCGCTACTCACGAAGATAAAGGAAAAGGGTTAAGGCATTTAACACCCTCATTTCTCCCTCCAATATAACGGTCGTGAATGACCATAGATCTTTCGATAGGATCTCATCCGTCAATCGATACTTATCCCTACGCTACTATTTCAGGATTTTGCGGATCGGGGTTTCGGGAATTGCGAGTGTGAGAGGACTCGTGCTTAGATACCCCAGGTGCCGAAATGCCGAAATATTGGGATTTTGAGAGGCCCATTCTTCCTTGCATAGGATTAGTAAGACTTGCGCCTTCAAAATCCTTTTTCAGGTTCTTGGTAAGCTTTCCAAGAAGGGTATCTTTGTGGAGAGATCTATTCCAGGTATTCCTAGGGACGAATAAGGGCATAGATTTCCCCGAAAGTAGACTTGAAGTCCAAATTAATTCAATAGGCATATATATATATAAATCTATCTATAAACATAAGCCATACATGGCCCTTCCAATAAAAGCATGCAACCACCATTTCTGATCAAAACACCACACAGACAGTCTTATACTCAAACCATTCATAAACTGCACAGACTATGAGCATACATGTTAGCATATAAATTTCAAGATGCAAGATGATCATAAATGCCAGAATATACATTTCAAGATGCAATATGTAAAACACTTATAAAAAATAACACCATATGTGATTGCAACTGCTGAGAGGGGTGCTCGTTTCCACCCAACCGTAGGCTCAGCGACTCCCAACAGATTTACCACTGGCCACCCCTAAGCTGAGACCACGATGCTGTGAGACCGAGTCTCTGTTTTCCAGTGACTGAGAACGAAGGTTACTCTCCTTATTCTCTGCTATCACTCACTCTATATTTTTCCAGATTTCCCTTCCTTCTTCTCTTCCCCTCGCATCTGCCCCCTGATCCCACACTCTTCTTGCCTTTTCTCCTTTCGGCGAGGTTGCATGTGGCACGATCTTCCTCGTAGGTGGTCAAGTTTGAGGAATTTACAGATGGGTGGTTCACCCCCATCCCTCATTACTCATGAGGAGCCATTTACCTACCAACCTGGCGAGTCATTTAATTCGGGGCCAGCGAACCGCTCTTGGTTCTCCGGGCGAGTGAAGTCCAAATACGGTATTGGTTTCGGTGGAAGTTAATGCCACCATTCTAGGTGCCTTCCACCACCTTTCTCCATCCATCGTGGTCTCTTTTTCAGCATATCCCCTCTCAGCAGTCCTACAATATATATATTCATAATATTATTCACATTCATTGACCTTTTTCATAAGTTCCATTCACATCACACATTCACATTTCTGAGTTTTCCACAATACTTGGCCAGTATAGTTATTTTTACAGACTGGGGGAAACAGGGTGTTACATAAAGGAATATCATTTGCTGGGGGTTTTCTCCCTGTACAGGGTTTCCCCAGGGTATAAGTGTTGTTGATGTGCATGCTTACTCATCTACATATTTATTCTTATTCGGTTATGATTTGGTATTGTTGAAGTGTATTAAGATGGAATCAAAGTGTTGAAGAAAATAAAAGAATTAATCTTCATAAGAAATCAATCGCATAATTTAACATGGTATCAGAGCTTACAGTGTGTTAAGCGTGTTGAAGTGTAGAAGCAAGTACACATAGATCCAAGCGAGCTTGATTAAGTTTCCAATGTGAATTCCATGGCATCCTCAATTTCAGTCAGGGCCGAGGATAGTCTCAAATGAGTTACCAACTTCAATGTGTGGAAGATCTGTATAAAAAATATCTTGCAAGAGCATGATCTTGAGAAGTATGTGACGATAGTGGTGGAGGAGCCCACCAACAATGCAGGAAGAGCAGCCTTCAGGAAGAGTCAATCAAAGGCCAAGAGAATCATCTTTGACTTAGTCAAAGACTGTATAATCCATGCAATGAATTCGTTAATGACTGCCAAGGAATGTATGGATACCTTGGTGAATCTGTATGAGAAATAGGTTCCAAGTCAGAAGAGGACACTTAAGCACAAGCTTAAGTATTTGAATATGGAGAAAGGTGAATTAAAGGCATCTTTTTGTTCCAGGATATCCCAGATCAAGGATCATCTTTTGGTCACAGGGGTGACAGTGGACGATGATGATTTAATCCATGCCATTTTTTACAGTCTTCCTTCTTCATGGGAGAATTTATTATCTAGTGTAAGTGGGAGAGAGATTCAACCCACGTTTGAGAGGTTATGCCATGATTTCCTCCAGGAGGAGAGTTGCACAACTACCAGGAGCGAGCCAATGAAAGAAGAGCACTCGTCTTTAGCATCAAGATTCAAGCGAAAGAAGAAAGGCACTTTCCAGAAAGACTCTTAGAGGAAGCCAAACACCAAAGGTACATTCAAAGGCAAGAATATTGATACATCTAAGATTAAATTCTTTAGTTGTAATAAGTTGGGTCATTTTTCTAAATATTGTTGGTTTAGAAAGAAATATCCAGAGAAAGGGAAACATCATGCCTCAACTGATGAGGATGATGAATCCAAAAGAAATCAGAAAATTCCTTCTAATGAGAGAGAAAATAGAAAATAATATTACTTGGTTTATACCTTATCCAATTCAGTTTTCACGGGGCCAAAAACTTGGTTAGTAGACAATGGTGCATCAAAGCACATGACAGGGTACAAGGAGATCCTCTCAGATTTCGAGACAAAATATTTTGTAGATCATGTTGAGCTTGGGGATGAAAAATGTTACAAGATAGAGGGAGTAGGTTCTATCTCTTTCAGATTGGAATATGGGGCTAGACTTCATGTTGATGAAGTATTATATGTTCCAGGGCTCAAGAAGAATCTACTATCAGTTGTAACCCTTGAGGACAAGGGATATTGGGTGATCTTCAAGGATAGGAAGGAACTACTATGGGCTAAAGGTAGCCATTTAAGTACAACACAACCCATTGGAACTCGTAGTGGAGGACTATACATCATGTTAGGATAGTCAGTTCAGGCATTGGCTCATGATGTGACTAGCTCCAATGATTTGTGGCACAGAAGACTTGGACATATTCATTACAAAGATATTTCAGATCTACAGAACATGGTATGTGGCATGCCCTCTATTTCTCTTAGTAAAAATGAAATTTGTAAGGGATGCATGCTAGGTAAAAATATAAAGAAAGAATTTCCTAGTAGTGACAACAGAGCTCAGGGAATCTTAGATCTGGTTCATTTTGATGTATGTGGTCCCGTGTCATCTCCCTCACTCAGTGGTTATTTGTATTATGTCATTTTTATTGTTGATTACTCAAGAAAATGTTGGATATATTTCCTTAAAGCTAAAACTGACACATTTGATAAATTCAAAGAGTATAAAGCCTTTATTGAAAAGAAGATAGGGAAACACATCAAAATCCTTAAAACAGACAATGGAGGAGAGTTTGAATCTCTCCAGTTTGAGGATTTATGCAATTCAATAGGAATCAAGAGACAATTCACCGTGCCATATAAACCTAAGAAAATTGGAGTTGCTGAGAGGAAAAATAGGATAATTTGTGAGGCAGCGAAAGAAATGATGTTTGACCAGGATCTGTCAAATTATTTATGGGTATAAGCTACCTCCACTACCGTGTATATTCAGAATAGGTTTCCACATTATATCTTGAAGGACAAGACTCCTGAAGAGGTATTCTCAGGGATCAAACCTGAAGTAGGGCATCTAAGGATATTTGGGTGTCCTGTGTATATTCATGTCCCTAAGGAAAAGAGGACAAAGATGGAACCCTCAGGAAAGAAAGGGGTTTTTGTGGGGTACAGTGAGAAATCCAAGGCTTACTTGATTTATGTACCAAGTTAGAGGCAAATAGAGGTAAGAAGAGATGTGACTTTCCATGAGGAATCCGCATTTAATAAATCCAGAGAGCTTCACTAAGAATCAAAACCAGTTCAACCAACTTCACCTTCTTCTAAAAATGAAGAGTCGGATGATCAGAGGGAGGAACCTCATGAAGGGCCAATTAATGAGCCCCTAGAACCTGCTGAAGTGTTAGAAAGAACTCTTGAAGAACCTCCAGCCAAAAGGAAGCCAGGGTGGCTTAAAGAGATAGTGCAGGAAGTAGAAAGGATAGTTTCTCCCAAAAGAACTTTGGAAAGGAAGAGGCCTCATAGGTTTGGAGGCTATGTTGTATTGATGAGCATCATTAGTGATGCCAAACCTTCTTCATTTGAGGAAGCAGATAAATTACAAGTATGGAAGGATTCCATGCTTGAGGAATACATGTCTATTATAAAGAGCAATGTTTGGGACATTGTGCCGAGACCAAAAGACAAATCAGTGGTTTTTTCCAAATGGATCTATACGATAAAAAATGAAGATGATGGAAGTGTGGAAATGTTCAAACCAAGATTTGTAGCCATAGGCTTCACTCAAAAAGAAGGAATCGACTACAAAGAGACTTTTTCCCCTATAGCCAGGTATACCTCCATTCGAACTATTATTTCTTTAGCTCCCATTCTTGGTTGGAAGCTACATCAGATGGATGTAAAAACAACATTCTTGAATGGAAATATTGAACAAGAGATATTTGTGGAAAAACCAGATGGTTTTGTACTGCATAACAAAGTAACTCATGTATGCAATCTAAGGAAGGCCTTGTATGGTCTTAAGCAAGCTCCAAAAGTTTGGTATGACAGGATTGATGGCTTTCTTAAAATCCTGAGCTTTCAGAAAAGTGATGTTGATGCAAATCTGTACTTCAAGGTAAGAGGTAACCAACCTATTATACTAATCATGTATGTTGATGATCTCTTTCTAACAGGAGATGAAGGGTTGTTAGCTTGGTGTAAGAGGGAGCTAGCCTCAGAGTTCGATATGAAAGACTTAGGATTGATGCATTACTTCCTAGGATTGGAAGTATGGAAAAGACATGGAGAAATATTTCTGGCACAGGGAAAATACACAGTGGATGTACTAAAGAGGTTTGGTATGATGGATTGAAAATCCATGTCTACTTCGATGATTACCATCCTAAGGAAGCTTCATGATTCTGATACAAGTTCAGATTTGGTGGATCCCACTATGTATAGGAAGCTGATTGGATCATTGATGTACATGATCCACACTAGGCTAGATATATTCTATGCAGTGATTGCAATGAGTCAGTTCATGACTGAACCGAGACATAGCCACTGGGTGGAAGCAAAGCACATCTTGAGATATGTCATAGGGACCATTACTTATGTTCTGAGATATACATCTAGTGGTGGTTTATTTCTGCATGGGTATGCAGATGTTGACTGGGAAGGAAGCCCAGTGGATCAAAAGAGTACTTTCGGATATTTCTTTAGTTTAAGATCTGCTATGATCTCTTGGTCAAGTCGGTTGTAGGGATCCATTGCACAAAGTACATAATAGGTTGAGTACATTGTAGCAAGTGATGCTAGCAAGGAAGTAGTATGGCTCAGAAAATTGGTTTCTGGGTTGTTTGGTGACAAGATCGAGACGACAGTGGTTCACTATGATAATCAAAGTTGCTTAAAATTGACATAGAACCCTGTATTTCACAACAGGTCAAAACATATTGACATGAGGTACCACTACATCCAAGACTTGTTCCAGAGAGAAACTGTAAAGTTATAGTACATATCCACAAGTGATCAGGTAGTTGATATCCTGACCAAGCCTTTGACCTCGAGACGATTTATGTAGCTGAGAGGCAAGCTTGGTGTGGCTAAGAATGACTCCCTTGCTGAGAGGGAGTGTTAAATTTGGCATCATCGACATTCATTCTCCAATGAAAGGCCATATGGTCCACCTTGAGGCTATCCAGGGAGATTTGGAGAATCAACCAGTCTTGTGAGGTATTGAAAAAAGACAAGGGGAACTTACAACCTCTGTGAGTCAAACCAAAATTCAGGATGAACGAGATGCGATGTGAGTCTAATGAAAAAGTCGGGGGGGACTTACAACCTCTGTGAGCATAGATAGTCTAGTGCAAAATTCAGGGGAAACATACAACCTCTGTGAGCATAGACAGACTAGTGCAAAAGTCAGGGGGAACGTACAACCTCTGTGATCCTAGTCAAACCTTGTGAGCCATGAGAAAAAGTCAAGGAATCTAGAAAAAGTTAGGTTGAATATAAAATTCCTATGAGCTAGAAACAAACAATATTCCTAATATTGCAAATGATATAAATGTATTGATCTAGTGCATTGGCATGTGTAACATTATCCACCATGAAGAGAATTTTGAATTGCCTTGTCAAGAGTCGAGTTGTAATTGAATTCTCAAGTCTAGTTTTATTTTCGAACTAAAGTGTAATGCTGAGTTGTAACTGAAGTCTCAAGTCTAGTTCTATTTTCCAACTAAAGTATACCAGTATCAAGTCCAGTTCTATTTTGGAACTAAAGTGTAATGCTGAGTTGTAACTAAAGTCTCAAATCTAGTTCTATTTATGAACCAAAGTATACCAGTCTCAAGTCTAGTTCTAAGTTATAACTAAAGTATGAAGCTGAGTTATGATTAAAGCAAGTAAACAAGTTACTATTTCGAGCCTCTCCTCTTCTCCTCTTCAGCCTATATAAGCAGAGGTCAAACTCTCTCTTCAACACAGTTTTGATATGCAGGTTAAGGGTGAAGCAATATAGGCACATATCAAGGATAAATGGGCAGCATACCAAATAAGCATATTAGTTTTGTATATCAACAATATAGGCAACATATCAGAGGTGTATTTCAACAAGGTCTCTTAGGTCTTTGTCAGGTCAGAGTCATCTTGGCAAGCTCTTTAATAGAAGAACATTCATGGTGGATATTTTTAAGTGATATTACATTATTAATGCAATAAAGGAATATCGTTTGCTTGGGTTTTTCTCCCTGTAAAAGGTTTCCCTAGGGTATATCTGTTGTTGATGTGCATGCTTACTCATCTAGATAGTTATTTCTATTCGGTTATGATTTGGTATCGTTGAAGTGTATTAAGCTGGAATCAAAGTGTTGAAGAAAATAAAATAATTAATCCACATAAGAAATCAAGATCATAATTTAACATGGTCTAGCTTGCAAATATAGATCTCCCAGGACAAACATTCGCCACCTTCTCTAGTTTCCAATTGGCAGGGCAAGTTGTGGAAGGGTTTTTTAGTTTAAAGTATTGCAAGAAGCCACATGTTCTTGTTTCCACTAGTTTGGAGGAATAGGTTGCAATCCAATGATATGTGTGTTTTTTGTACAGTGACAACACAGTAATATGATTTACCCCAATTTTATTTACAAAAAAAAATATGGACAAAAATTACATATAAAAATACATGATATGTTCTATAGTTATAGTCCCACAAAGACCATGACAATCCCTAAGGCTCCATATATTTAAAAAATAAAAAAATAAATCCTCCCCTAAGGAGAAACTAGGTCTTAACCAGTCTAAAATTGACATATTTATCCAGTTTCAGTTTGACAACACTTAAAACCATCTCTAAGAGGCTATATAACATAACAACAATAATAAAAAATAAAGAGAAAGATATCATTGATCATGTTGAACCTGAGCACTCATGAGCTCCACAATCTCTCTACCAGCAATAACATGTGAGGTCTTGGTGTTAATGTTTATGCCATTATTATAGTTCTTTGCATTTCAATAGATAAGAGCATCATAAGAACAAGATCACTGAGAAATACACATTCACAAGAGACACAACATTTATCCTGGGAAACCCTTTAGGGGAAGAAAACCCAGCAAAAACTTCCTTATCATAAATAGCTTATACAATGTTCAAGAGATAACTCAAACCAATACAGATAGTCCTCCCCAAGAGATGCGCCACTCTTCTTCTTCTCTCTCTAACTGGTAATTGTAGCTTGCCTCATAAGAGAATGAGCAAGTGAGTTGTGTGTTAGAAGTGAGGCGCTAGCCTCTTATTTATACAAGATTGGCATGTGTGAGGGGGTTTCACTGGCAGGGCCGACCTCTCACTCTGGGTGGGTAAACCCACCTTTAATTAATTTTGGGTCTTCAATAATAACTGTTGGGGCCGACTTCTTATTCTGCCCTTTATAATTGTCCGATGACCAATCTGCAAAAGGGGATTTGGTCCTTATACAATTACCGACATGATTAATTCACAATGGGGATTAATCTTAATAATAAAATAACAATAATGATAAGAATGCTCTTCGCGGTTACATTATTTCAACACTCCCCCTTAACAAGAAGGTTATTCTTCATCAGCATCAGAAGAGAGAGGTCTTCATCATCAGTGGCATCTGGAGGACAGTATCGTCAATATCATCTTGAAACATTGGCTAGCATATTTATGAGTCATCAGAATTTTTCTTCATCGGCAGTATCATCATTCTCGAAAGAATGCTATCATCATCTGCATCAAATATGTATCCGTAAAAATGATACCTCATCACAACACTAGGCTGGCACATCACAGTACTACACTGGCTCAATGTCACAGCGGTTAAGCTGGTATCTCAGTGTCAATCACATCTTGCTTTACATCTAACAACTAGGTCAAAAGCAAGGAATATCATCATCTTGCTTTGCGTCTAACAACTAGGTCAGAAGCGAGGAATCACAACGTCATGCTTTACATCTAACAACTAGGTCAGAAGCATGACTCATCTTGCTTTACGTCTAACAATGAGGTCATAAGCAAGGAACACATCAACATCTTGCTTTACGTCTAACAACGAGGTCAGAAGCAAGGAATCATCTTTCTTTACGTCTAACAACTTGGTCAGAAGCAAGGAATCAACGACGTCATGCTTTACGTCTAACAACGAGGTCAGAATCATGACTCATCTTGCTTTATGTCTAACAACAAGGTCAGAAGAAAGGATCACACAGCGTCATGCTTTACATCTAACAGCGAGGTCAGAAGCATGACTCATCTTGCTTTACGTCTAACAGCGAGGTTAGAAGCAAGGATCACACGGCATCATGCTTTACGTCTAACAGCGAGGTCAGAAGCATGACTCATCTTTCTTTACATCTAACAACGAGGTTAGAAGCAAGGATCACACAACGTCATGCTTTATGTCTAACAGCGAGGTCAGAAGCATGACTCATCTTGCTTTACGTCTAACAGCGAGGTCAAAAGGAAGGAATATATATATACTCCCCCTTTCAGGGAGGGTCCTTTCGGACTATACCAATCTTATCTCGAAAGTGTTCAAACTTTACACAAGATAGAGGCTTAGTCAACACATCAGCAACATGTTCATCCGTGCTAATGTACTGGAGCTTCAAGGCTCCTCTTTGTACCATGTTGCGGATCTCTATGTTCTTCGACCTGTCATGGAACACAAGATTCTCTGTCATTTTAATGTAGCTTTGATTGTCACATAGAATCATGGATTCTCTCATCTCCAAATCAAATAGGCCTGTCAGTAACTTTCGAATCCATATAGCTTCGCAGCTAGTAGAACATGCGGCAATGTACTCTGCTTCCGCTGTGCTGAGAGAAATACTGGATTGCTTCCTACTTTGCCATGAGATCATGGTTGATCCCAAACTGAAACAACATCTGGAAGTGCTTTTTCTGTCAGCAACGCTTCCTGCCCAATCTTCATCAATATATCCACTCAATGTGAAGTCATGATCTCCATCATAGCTGAGACCATAATCCATTGTACCTTTAAGGTACCTCATCACATGTTTTTCAGCCACTAGGTGAACACGTCTGGGCTCTACCAGAAACTGACTCAAGGTGTTCACTGCAAAATAGATGTATGGTCTGGTGTTCGTCAGGTACATCAGTGATCCAATAATCTGTCTATATAGTGTGGCATCTATCAAATATGACGAAGTATCGACCAACAACTTCAACTTTGCTTCCATGGGAGTATTCATGGACTTGCATTCTAGCATGTCAAATCTCTTTAATATTTCGACCGTGTACTTCCCTTGGTTAAGTAAGATTCTTTCTGGACTCTGCCATACCTCAAGGCCTAAGAAGTAATGCATTAGACCAAGGTCTTTCATTTCAAATTCTGCGGCAAGTCTTTTTTTACATTCGGTGATGATCTTTTCTTCTCCAGTTAAGAATAAGTCATCCACATATAGTAGTAATATTATTGGTTCATTATCCATAATTTTGAAGTAGAGATTTGAGTCTGCTTTACTTTTGGTAAAGCCCAAGCTTGTCAAGAAACTATCTATATGGCCATACCAATCTCTGGGAGCTTGCTTCAATCTGTATAAGGCTTTCTTCAATCGACAGACATGAGACTTCCTTTCTTCAACCTCAAATCCTTGGGGTTTCTCTATATACACTTCCTCTTCGATAACACCATTCAGGAAAGTTGTCTTTACATCCATCTGGTGAAGCTTCCTTTTCATCTTGGCAGCAAGAGCTATAATGGTTCTGATCGAAGTGTATCTGGCCACATGAGCGAATGTCTCTTCATAGTCGATACCTTCCTTCTAGGAAAAGCCACGAGTGACAAATCTTTCTTTATATTTCTCAATACTTCCATCAACAACATGTTTTATTTTGAAGAGCCATTTTGATGATACCACATCCTTACTTTTTGGTCTGGGAACTATTTCCCATACAT
>ML777378.1:637638-660971 GCA_009831015.1 Picea engelmannii | reverse complement strand
CCCTCTTTGGAAAAGGGTTCTTGATGTTCTTCCCTTGTGCACATCCATTGCATATGCCTTCCTGATCAACCTTGAGTTCTGGTAAACCTGTGACAGCTTTGCATATGTATGGTAGCGCCTTGTAGTTGATGTGGGCCAATCTTTTATGCCAATGTTAGAAGTGAGGCGCTAGCCTCTTATTTATACAAGATTGGCACGTGTGAGGGGGTTTCACTAGCACGGCTGACCTCTAACTCTGGGTGGGTAAACCCGCCTTTAATTAATTCTGGGTCTTCAATAATAACTGTTGGGGCTGACTTCTTATTCTTCCCTTTATAATTGTCCGATGACCAATACGCAAAAGGGGATTTGGTCCTTATACAATTATCGACATGATTAATCCATAATGGGGATTAATCTTAATAATAAAATAACAATAAGAATAAGAATTCTCTTCGAAGTTACATTATTTCAACACTTGGCACCATAATAGCTCCTTCGGGAGGGGTAAAGTTACCCCCTTTACATTTGGCCACATGCCAAGTAACGAATTTAGTCAGATAAGAATTATGGATTTCCAAGGCTTCATGCCTACTCTTCAACTGAAGGAAATATTTATCCTTGGGGAGCATACCCACGACAACCATTGTTTTGGCGTGATAGTATAGCTCAAGGGTTCTGTAGAACTTTCAATTTCAGGTCTGGGTGCACCCCAAATCCGGGATGAAGCTTCCAACATGAGCTTCAACCTCATCATCATCATTGAATTCTATGATTTGAAAAACTTGTTCTTCAATCTCAGTCATACTGTCTTTATCTACCTCAAGGACATAGTCCTCGTATAATTCGGTCACATCAATGGAATCTTTGACGACACGGGAGGGATAAGAAGAGTGACGATAAGAGGGCTTATTTTCTCTCAGGGCCATTTCCAAAAAATATATATGGATAAGTAAAATGGTTGCAGAAGTAAAATAAATCAAAGATAAATCTATATGACCAAGGAAAAAGAGACCAAAGATGTTTCCCTCGTAGAGCCAAATTCCCATATTTATAACCAAAATGGAGCCTTGAGGCGTGACCCAAATCAACATCCATTAATGATATCATCATGAGGGGGGAGTTTATTGTCGATCGTGGATTCCTCCTTGTCATTATACAATGAATACTACTTCATGGTTGAACAACATTTTCCACCTCCATCGCTGCTATCATGGCTAAACCTGGAGACTGCGTAACTCCCATAACAATCATGTGGAAGCAATGTTGGAATGATTTTGTTCTCAACCTTTGTCTAACTATGATAACCATTCATCCTACCTGACAGTAATGATACTTTGACTTGAATAGGGGTGGCATATGGATCATCTGTTGGGTGGCATTTGTTTCCTTAAGTATTGTACCACCTTGATTGTACCCCCCTGTTATCACGTGGTTTGAAAAACACCCCATCTGGAGAATTTTTTAAGTTTTATAAAACAAAAAATTTTAAAAATAAAATTTCATAAACAAAATTCAAATCAATTAAATGGAATTATAATTTAATTGAACATGAAAATATGGTTTTTGAAAATTTTCTATTAAATTTAAATCATATGCTCCCTCCTAAGCCATCACATCGTATATTACTTGTTATCTTCTTGGAGGATTTTCTATTTATATTGTAGTGCTAGGAATGTGATGTGTGTCGGTATAGACAATAGGGTACATGCAGATGGTTTGTACCAGTTTCCCTATTCAAATTCCACACCAAGAAGAAGGACAAGTAGTGGATTGAAAATGAAACTAACAACTATTGTGCACTGATGGAATCACTTACAAATTTCACTTTAAAACTACCTTTTGATGATATCCAACAACAAATGACAACCTTCTCTTACTTTTCTTTGTCTTATATATATATATATATATATATATATATATATATATATATATATATATATATATATATTTCAACATGGACAATATAGATGATGGTATTTTAAAAGAGGCATTGGAGAAAGAGAGGTAATCATACCATTTTTTTCTTTTAGTATGGGTCGCACCAATGGTTTCTTGCATCACCCTCCCCCTTCCCCACCCCCCTTTCTTTTCAAATTTTCAAATTAAATTTTTTTAAATTTTTTTATGTGTGGTTTTTTATTTATTTATTTTTTATTTATTTTTTTTTAATTTTATTATTTAAGTTAGACTTTTATTTAATTTTATTTTTCAAGATTTTGTTTTTTTAGGATTTTATTTAATTTTTACTTAATTGTTTTTTGACATTTATGGTTTTCCTTAAGTTTTGTAAATTTTTTTTGAAAAAAAACTTTTAAAATCGAGTTTTTTATAAAGTTTTTTTTTTTTCTAAAATCCTTTTATTTATAAAGTTTTAAATTTTTTTTAGTTCTGTTTTTTTTTAAAGTGTGTTTTCTTTTAAGTTTATGTTCTTTTCTTGTTTTAATTTTTAATTATTTCTTTTAAAGGGTGTTTTCTTTTAAGTTTATGCTTTTTTCTTGTTTTAATTTTTAATTATAATTTACCATGCAATTTTTTTTGTAAATGTGTTCTTTATCATTTTTTTTCAAAAAAAAAATTGTAATTTTTTTTTCAAAAAAACTTTTAAAATTAAGTTTTTTATAAAGTTTTTTTTTTTTTTCTAAAATCCTTTTATTTATAAAGTTTTAATTTTTTTTCGTTCTGTTTCTTTTAAAGTGTGTTTTCTTTTAAGTTTATGCTCTTTTCTTGTTTTAATTTTTAATTATAATTTACCTGATGCATTTTTTTTGTAAATGTGTTCTTTATCATTTTTTTTCAAAAAAAATATTAACTAGGTATTTTTTTTTTCAAATTTTATTGGAAATTATAAAACAAATAAATATTTAATTAATAAGAAAAATTTTAGCTTTCAAGTTTAGGAGGTGATTTTAGCCTTTATTTTTGGATGGTATCAATGGTGAAGACCATGTTCCCAATGGTGAAGACCATGGTCCCAATTAAGTATTAATTTTTACTTGAAAAATAAAATTGGTACTATTGATAGCATCATTTTTCGATTCGATGGTCAATTTCCCACAATGGTGTTGACCGGTGTCGGCCATCAAGGCCATGATTTCATGCAAGTCATAGTTTCATCCACCAAACAAAAAAAGGGTTCTATTGATAGAGCCACTTTTTGAAACGGGCCACTAAATACTACTTACAAAAAAGTGAGAACTTTGGAGGGTTCTTGTCAAGTTGGTAACTTTGTTTTTTGTGAGTCGATCTCTTGATCCACTAAATTGAAGAGAAAAATATCCATTGTTGACAAGCTCTCGAATGAAGTGAAAGTGAGTGTCAATATGCTTGATTTTCCTATGAAACACATGATTGTTTTAAAATGCAATGGCTAAGTTATTATCACAAAAAATAGGAGTTGGCACCTTTTCCATATGTGCCAAAAAATTTAAAAGACTTATCATCCATACTGCATGACATGATGTTGAATTTGTTGCTACATATTCTTCCACTACATAAGATATTGATACTGTGGGTTGTTTATTGGATGCCCATGAGATAATATTTGTTCCCAAATCAAAAACACATTCATATGTGTTTTTCCTATCATAAATATTGTCTACAAAGTCATTGTTTGTGTACCCTGTGAGTGAATGATCTTCAAAATTTGTGTACCAAAAACCATAGTTTATTGTCCCTCCAACATACCTTAGCATTCTCTTTCCAACTTTCCAATGAGAATCCTTGAGGGATTCCATAAACCTGGAAACAAAACTCATTTCATACATCATATTAGGTCTGCTTGTAGTAAGGTACATGAGACTACCTACTAGCCTCTTTTATAAAGTTGAATCAATTGTTGGTCCTTTTTTTTTTTGCTCAATTGTGTTCCTAATGCAATAGAAGTTTCTAGTGGCTTGCATTAATCCATTTTAAATATTTTCAAAATTTTTATAGCATACGGTTTTTGACAAAAAAAATATCTTTGACTTCAAATCCCGGTGGTTGATCTACATATACTTCTTCTTGCAGTACGCCATTTAAAAATGTTGGCTTTACATTAATTTGGAATATTTTCCATTTATTTTGAGTTCTAGTGGCTAAAATAGTTCTCACTATATGTAAACTTGCTACTGGAGCAAAGTTTTGACCATATTCTATGCCAAGTTGTTAAGAGAAACCTTTGGCAACTAACCTTGCGTTATGCTTCCCAATATTTTCTTTCTCATTTATTTTTGTTTTGTAAACCCACTTGACACCTATACTGGATTTGTCTACCGGTATATGAAGAAGATTCCAAGTTTTTTTTCTTTCTATGATTATATTTCTTGATTTATGGCTTGTACCTAATGTTGGATGACATGATAGTAAGGAAAAACAATTTTGCTTCTCATTGTTATCATTTTGTTGATAAATTTCTCTTATGCTTCTTATTCTTTGATTTTAGACATAAGAAAGTGAATCATTGTTGGAAGAAGAACCATTTCTAGAGTGTTCTTATTGTTGTTGTACTTGTAACCTTGGTAGCCTTAATAGATGTGTTTATTGTTCTGAGTATCCATTTTGTTCATATATTTGTTGTAGTGGATTTTGACTATCCAATGTTTGATTTTCTTTCTCACTCCATGATTTATTCTCTCAGAATTTGACATATCTACGCACCAAAATTTTGTTGGTGACTGGATTATATAACTTGTAAGCTTTTGATTGTTCATTGTATCCCACAAATATTCATTTTTCACTTGTGCTATCAAGTTTCTTTCTCATCTCTTTAGGGATATGTGAAAAAGAAATACAACCAAAAATTCTGAAGTGAGAGACATTCAACTTTGTTCCACTCCATGCCTCTTGACGTACTTTATCCTTGACACTTGTTGCGGGATATCTATTTAGAATGTAAAATGAACAAGCAATAGCTTCAACCCAATACTCACTAGAAAAATTCTTTTTTTTAGTAGAGTCTTGGTCGTGTTCATGATGGTTTGGTTTTTCCTTTCAACCACTCCACTTTGTTGTGGATTATATTTGTTTGTAATCTGAATTATGATGTCTTGCTTTCTAAAAAAAATACAAAATCATTTGAATTGTATTCTCCTCCATCTGACTTGAGCACTTAAACATATTTTCCACTCTATTTTTCTGCTTTAGCTTTGAATTCTTTAAGCTTTGAAAAAGTGGTAGACTTATTTTTGAGAAATCCGAATTTTTCTACTAAAATCATCAATAAAGGTCAAAAAATAAAAGATACAGCCAATGGATTGAGTTTGCATTGATCCATACAGGTCTATGTGAACCAGTTCTAAATGTTCTTTTGCACTCTGAGAGGTTGCTGGAAAGATTCATCTTTTTTATGTTTTCCAAGAATACAACTTTCACAAGGACTGTCTTGTTCATTTAGAAAAGGGAGTCCTTTGACCATTGAATGATTTTGGAGAAGACTAAGGCTTCTAATGGGAAGATGGCCAAGCCTAGAATTCCACAGTTGAGTCTCATCTATGTTTGAGACATTTTGTGCATATGACTAGGATAAATTTACAATTCTTAGGTTGAATGGAAACATCTTATTATTCATCCTTTCCATTTTTGCAATGAGTCTACTATTGGGTGATTTATCCAAAATAAATCATGTTGATCCTTTGAAAATTACATCATATCCATGTTCCATCAATTTTCCAGCACTTATCAGATTTTGTTTAAGGTTTGGAACATAATATACATCATGTACATGTTTTTCTTCTGATTTTGTTTAGTGAGAACAAATGCAATTACGTTTCCTATAGATTTTACTTGAGAATCATCACTAAGAGTAATTTCAGATTTGATAGAATTTTCAATGCTTGAAATTAGTTTTTTGTTACCTGCCATATGATTGTTGCATCCATTGTCTAACAACTAGAGGTTCTTGGTATGAATATCTTCTGTTGTATGGCATGAAAGAAGCATTGCTTCAGATGATTCTCCTTTATTGTTTGAGACATTTTCTTTGTCTTTGTTCTAATCTAACTACTTCTTTCTACATTCATTCTCATAGTGACCATACTTCATGCAATAGTAACACTGAATTCTGGATTTTTCTGTCCATATTTCACTTCTTTCTCTTTGATTTTGAGAGTTTTTGGATTGTTCTTGTGTGGGTATTTCTTCTGCATGTTGATTTCCTCTGTCTCTTTTACTCCTACCTCTGTATCCTCTTCCTCTACCTCTGCTGAAAGAAGTTTGAGTCTTGAAAGAATGTTCCAATGACCCTTCTTCATGGTTGAGTATTTTTTCATGTTATATAAGTGATCCCATTAGTTGCTCTACTGAAAAAGTAGACAAGTATTTGGATTCCAAAATGGTAGTTACTTCCATTTCGAATTTATTGGGAAAACTTATAAGGAATTTTTCAATAATCCTCTGATCAACAATTTGCTCACAATTGATCCTGATTTGATTTATTATACCCATCACTCTAGTCATGAACTGATCAACATTCTCTGTGTCAATCATCTTCAAGGTTTCAAATTGTGTTCTCAATGTTTGAAGCTTTAGTGTCTTCACCTTATCATTACCTTGGTACATGCTGAGATGAGAATATCCCAAGCTCATTTTGAAGTTGATGCACTAGTTTTCTTGGAGACAATTCAGTCATATACAAAATTTGAATCCAAAATTTGGCTTTGTTCTATTTCATTCTATGTTTTGCAAGAGAATTTATCTATGCATTTGTCAAGGTATCCAGGTCTACCGGAGATGGATCTGTGAAGCCATTTTCCACCAGTTCCTAAACTTCCTGGGCTTGGAGGAAAGATCTCATCTTTAAAAACTAGAACTCATAATTCTTTCCAACAAGAACTGGTCCTTGAGTCAACCCTAAATTATTGATTGAAGCCATTAAAAAAATACCAAATTTTAGAAGAAAATGTAGATATATATAAAAAATACCTTATCCTCTGCAAATATGTTGCAAATCCTCTACAACTTCTTTTGCAAAATATTTAATTAACACTGCAAATATTTCTCTAAACTACAAATCCTATCCTCTATTGGAACTACAAATATTTCTTTGTTTTGTGAGTCCCGTGACATGACCTAACTCATAATAATCAACCGAGCACTAAGATTGAAGTGTTATACCTCCAAACAAAACTCCAAGTTCATTTGATGTGCTAAATTGTGGATCACCAACGAACAACTATTTCTCAAATGGGGACTCAAATATGGTGTATGAGTACATGCCCAACCATAAGTGATAACATTCTTCAAGCCGTCCCCTAAGATGATTCATAAATTGGTATTGCTTGCACCCATAGCTATATCGTGCTTAACTTCAAGCACACTAGAAGCCCCAAATTTCGGGGGGTCAACAACTAGTTTTAACAACCCCTACGGGGCTCCAAACCACCCTTACATGATATTTACACCTAGGTGTGTAATACCACATGTGTTTTTTTTTCTTTGGGGGTGTCTACCCCACTATATTAAATCATCACAAGGAGGGGCGAAAGCACTCAAAGATGACACATGCAGTCACTAACCATGAATGTGATTCGATTTGACGTGACCAGTTGCTAAATTTATTTATATTATAAAATAAAATTGAATACATTCACATCAAATAGTAAAATTTGTTCCCAAATATATTTGAATTTTTTCCATATTTGGATGTAATATACATTTGGTTTTTTTCTAAACATTATTATCATTAAAACATAGAATATTATTTTTCAAATAAAATTGAATACATTCACATCAAATAGTAAAATTTGTTACCGTGATTGTGTTATATGTTTATTATTTTTAAAGGCAAAGTTCAAATAGAAATTTGTTATCATGATTATGTTTTGTTTTTTTTAAAGTTTATATTTTGATTGAAATATATATGTTTCAGTTCCAAAATGAGTGGGTTAATTTGGGAGTAATCTTTCTTCTTAGTTATTTTTTCGACAGATTTTTTGGGGCTGCAGTGTAAATTTTCTATCAATCTAGAATTCTGATCTATTTTCTGAATATTTGGATTGGTTTAAAATGGAACAAAACCCCTGAAATAGAGTTTTGAAATACATAAAACTTTGATCTATACAAAACTCAAGTTAACCCTGAAAATCTGACCCAAATTCAAATCCATTTTTTTAACCTAAAAAAAGAAAAATTGCTCCTAATTAACTTGACTCCGTTCCAAAAATGAACTCGAAAATCCCCGTACGGACGATTAGTTATCCTTGTTGTACAGACCGTTGCTTTTACCAAAAAAACAAAAAAGAGTCCTGTCTCTGCTAAAACAATAGAAAGAGAAAAACAATTCTACGAAGTCCATGGAGACTATCTCTGCTCCGTCATTGATTTCATAGATGCCACATGCACCTGTAGGAAGCGTCGGAGCTTTCTTTTGATAAGGCCGCGTCATCTTTAGAGTTCAATTCGCGTAGGATATGCCTGCAGGAAAACCATTCTAGAGCGTCCAAATCTTGGCGAATATCCTGCAGCGGGAACTTATAACCGTTGCTTTGTGGATGCCCCAGTCCACAATGAGTTTTGAATCCCCAAGAATTTGAATCTTCGGGATTCTTTTTCTCTTTATAAAATCCAGCAACAACCATAATCCTATAAACTCGGCCCTGGTGTTATATCCCCTCCCAGGGGAGTACCTGACGTGGAAAAAATGGGAGAGTGAGAAATGGATTACCACCCCATCGCCACACCGGATGGCCTTGTGAGGCCCCATAGAAGAATCCCCAGGGCATAGCGGGAACCCTGGGCCTTTTTTCTTTGGTATCCAATTTAAATTCATTTGCAATTTTGACAATGATCCCAGCAGCAACTTCGGGGGGCAGGAATTCATTTCTGAAAATGAGAGAATTGCGTACCCACCAAATGATTTGAACCAGGATATAGGAAAAACCTGGATAAGGCTTGACTACGTCGTTTGAGAGCCATCCATTAAGACAATCGACCAAACTATTACTGCTCCAAATGCATGACTACCCAAACACAGTTTTTACCTTTGTCATAACTTGAACAACATAGGGACAAGAGATGAAAAGGTGCCATACTGATTCCTTGCTTGCTCTGTAAAGTAAACAATAACTTGGATCGATCCAGCCCCTTTTGAGACAATTGTCCTAAGTGAACAACTTGTTTCATATCGCGAGCGAGAGAAAAAAAAATTCTTTTTAGAGGAGATTTTAACTTCCATAGATGGCTCACCACCATTGTTTCTCATGGGGTTGTGTGGATTCAATATGAGCTCGATAGCCAAGCTTGACACTGAAATCCCCAGAGGAAGGATTTCTTGACCATACTAGCGTGTCTTCTTCGTCCTCAGAGAGCTGGATATGGTTAAGAATGAGCAGCTCGACATTCTGAGACTAGGCGAGGGCATCTTGTCCAGACAAGCCCAAAACTTCATCATTTTTCCAACCTTCTTTTCCATGGGCTTGCGAAATCTAAGCTCTAGAATAGCTAAAAAACGAAAAATATTGTTTTCATGTAATTTAGCAATTAAAGAGGTGGGAAGGGAGATCGTCAGATCCCAACAATGGGTCTTTCCCTATACGCACCTTACTACTGCTTATTATCTCTTAGGCTGTCCATTGGCCGATAAGGGGGAAAGATGGAGCCAAGGCTCTGCATACTATGGATCCTGTAGAAGACTTGCACGAGCTTCTAAACCATTCCTCCACAGTCTTCCCTTGAAAATACTTTGATTTCATAACACAGCCCCACATGCCAGTGTTATGGACTAGTCTCCAAAGACGGAGTGCTGCAAAAGCTTGAGAAAAAAGACCGAGTGCTGCAAAAGCTTGAGAAACTCAACTCTTGTATTTTGGATAATATACCACTTGAAAAAGAAGGAATGAAAGAAACTTGCTGCTCTCAGGAAGGCACCACCTGGAGGCCATCAAAGCAAAGCCACCCACTGCATTCATTTAATCAATGAGAGTACATTATATAGAATGGCATTTAGTTTAGACCGTTGGAATCATTATTTGGTTTAGAGGAGTCTCCATTATTAACTAATCCCCATTATTTATAAGTCTCCCTTTAATGGAGAAAGGATTGACATCTACACCTAATATCTCTCTAAACAATTCAAATTTTATCTCCCCAAGAGGCTTAGTGAAAATATCAACAACATTTTCACTACTATTACAATACATTAAAGCAATGACATTAGACTGCATTTTTTATCGAACAAAATGAAAATGAGTATCAACATGTTTTATCCTTGAGTTGTAAACTGAATTATTTGCCAACTTGATTGAGCTCTGGTTATCACATTTAATTATCGTAGCTTTTCTTTGTTCTTCTCCAACATCTTGAAGTAGTATTCTCAACCAAACAACTTCACAAGTTGTTGCACACAATGCTTTATATTATGCCTCAGTGGATGACAAATATACAGTAGGTTGCTTCTTACTACTCTATGAAACAATCCCGGATCCAATGCCAAAGGCATAACCTATAGTAGATCTCCGATCATCTGTATTGGAAGCCTAGTCTGAATGTTAGTAACCTGTCAGCTCAACATCGAATGAATCAATATATTTAATACCATAATCAATTGTTCCTTTGAGATACCCGAGTACCCCTTTCACTGCATTCCAATGGTTTTCTATAGGTTTTTCCATAAACTAACTTAACACACTAACATAATATGTTATGTTAGGTCTGGTTGTAGTGAGATAGTTCAAGCTTCCCACTATCTGTCTATACATTGTACCATTTACCTCCTTCGAACCATCATCACAATAAAGTTTCATGTTCTGGTGCATTGGAACATAATAAACTTTACACTAATCCATTTTAAACTTCTTAAGTACTTCTTTGACATATTTACCTTGAGACACAAAGGTTTGACCAACATTTCTCCAAACTTCAAGACCTAGGAAGTAATGTAACTCACCGAGATCTTTCATTTCAAATACGTGTGACATATGCTTCTTAATTCCACTAATCAATTTTTCTAAATCTCCTGTAATAATTAAATCATCAACATATAAGGAAATAAATACAACATGCCCATTTTCATCAAACTTGGTATACAGATTTGGATCGCTTTTGCTCTTCATAAAACCCTTCTAAAGAAAGAAGGAATCTATCTTCAAATATCATGACCTAGGTGCCTGTTTTAGTCCATACAGTGCTTTCTTTTATTTACACACGAAATGTTCGTGACCACTTTTCACAAACCCTTATGGATGAGTAAGGTAAACCACCTCCTTTAACTCACCATTTAGAAAAGAAGATTTTACATCTAATTGGTTAAGCTTCCAATGGTACTTTGTAGCTAATGCAATTAACAATCTTATAGTATTTAATTTAGCTACTAGTGCAAATGTTTCTTCATAATAAATGCCCTCCTGTGAATACTCTTTTTCCACCAATCTGGCTTTATATTTATCTATACTACCATCTGCTTTGAATTTAGGTTTGTATATCCATTTACATCCTATGAGATTTTTATTTTTAGGCAATTCAGTCAATTCCCAAGTTTTGTTTTTCATTATAGAGTCATATTCTTCCTCCATTGCTTTTCTCCACTCTTCATGTTCATTAGTTTCATTAAAACTCATGGGTTCTATGACATTTGAAATACTACTCATCAAGGCATAATCTCTATATTTTTCACGTGGACGAACCTGTCCCGAACAATTGGCTAGTGACTTCTTCTCCATTTTGTGAAGATTCTTCTTCACTGTTGGATGTATCCAGATCACTGGGTGCCTTTTCCTGTTGGTGCTTCTCTTATTTGACCTCTTCATCTTCAATAAGTACATGCCATCCTTCATGGTTGTTGTCTTCATTATTTCCTTCTGTTTTCTCATGGAAAATTGCATCTCTACTTGAAAACACTTTGTGAGTAGATGGATCAAACAATTTATATGCTTTAAATTATGAACAGTACCCTATAAAAATACATTTGATAGCTTTAGCATCAAGCTAATTCTTGTTCTCCTTTGGAATATGTGCAAAATCTTTACACCCAAATATCCTCAAATTATTAACTGCTGGTTTAGAATCATACAATGCCTCGAAAGGAGTTTTATGATCAAGACTCCTTGTTGGACTTCTATTCTTTAAATAAACAACAGTGCTAATGGCATCAACCCAAAAAGCATTTGAGAGATTCTTGCCTTTCATCATACTTCGTGCAAACTCCACCAGAGTTCTTTTTTTCCTTTCTTTCACTCCATTCTATTGTGAAGTGTGGGGTACTATAAATTGTTGTATTATTCCATGATCATTGCAATACTTGATGGACTTCCTTGTTTTTGGCTCCACCATGTTTTTAAATTCCTTGAAGTATTCAAAAACACCACTCTTTTTCCTAAGGAAATAAACCCATGCGTATCTTGTGCAGTCATCAATAAATAGAAAAAAATAACAAGCACCACCTAAGGACCTTGTCTGCATTGTTCAACAAACACCATTATCTATAAGTTCTAATACATCTTTATTTCTCCTATCACAATTAGAAGGGAATTCATCTATGTGCATCTTTCCTAATGCACACCCTTCACACCAAGCATATTGATTCTTCAACATAGGGAGTCCTTCAACCATACTTTGTTTTTGTAATAACAACAAATTATGATAATTAATGTGACCATACCTTTGGTGCCAAATATTTTCTGTAGGCATAGTTTCAGAAGTCAATGCTTAATGATTCTTGTTGGTGACATCAAGTTTGTACAAAACTCCAACTCTGATTCCTAAGGCAATAGTTCTATAATGATCCTACAAGTCCTTCACTATACAACGTGTCTTGAAGAATTTGACCTTCAAATTCTGATCTGTAATTGTGGACATTGAAATCAACTTTTTCTTTATCCTAGGGACATACACAACATTGCGAATGTGTCTGACAGTACCATTTGAAAGTGTTACTGAAATATCTCCATATCCCTTGATCTGATAAGAACGGTCATCTCCAAGATAAATATGGTCACCATTATGTGTTTCTTTAAATTTTATATACCAATTCTTATTACATGTCATGTGAATTGAAGCTCTATAATCAACAAAGTATGCATCAACATCATCAGTTTCAACAGACAGTGCAACATTAGACACAAACAATCTTAGATCTTTTGAATCAAAATTCAGGTTTTCTTCTGCAAAATGTCCTGAATGTTTTCTATTTTTATGTCTAGCCTCATCATTTTTCTTCTTATCATATTCTCTGGAAAGATGCCCAGTCCTACCATAATAAAAACATTTAGGTTCATTTCTATTAGATGACATACCTTTATTCGGCTTTGGAAATGACTTCCTCTGAAATGAAATTCATCCTTTGCCTCCTTCTCTTGGTTTCCCTTCAGGGAATCTCTTCTTTGTCCATAGTGCTAAGTTTGAATTATGAGGCTTCAAATTAGATTTCAAATTTGTGTGCCTCTCTCCTTCTTGCAACAATATACCTGTCAATTCCTCAAAGGTATGATCTTTCTCTCTCACTGCAAGGTCTATTATAAACATTTGATAGTCCTATAGCATTCCATTTAGGGAAATTGTGACAAGATCAATGTTTGACACTTTTTCTCCTATATCTCCCAATTTATCTTTCATGTCTTTAATTCTCCCAAGAAAACTACTAACTGACTCATTTATATCCATTTTAATACTTAGCAATTTACTCTTTAGAAAAAGAATATGATTTGTATTATTAGTCTCATACAAATCTTTAAGTGCTTTCTAGGTTTCTTTAGAAGTCTTTGCATCTCTAATGTGAGGAATTATATTAACTTTCACAGTAATAATACCTTGGCTTTGTTCTCCTGCTTATCCCAATCTTGGATTGTCATCACTGTCGCACCTACATATGCATCGGGGCATGCTTCATCTCCTTTTGTGATCGTTCACACACCATAACCTTCCATCAAGGTCTGCATCTTTAATTTCCAATTGATGAAATTCGAGCCATCTAGCTTATTGGATTCATTGAGATAAGTTTTTGCAAGTGGATTCACCATCCTTGCAAACTCCTTCTCCTTCTAGGAAGTCAGTGTAGTAAACAAACACCTAGTCTTCTTTCAAACAACTGCCCACATAACAATCTAGTGAACTAAAAAAGTCGCAAACAATAATCTAGTGGAGCAATTTCGGAGAAACCAATTCATGCAGAAAAAATTGTTCTTTGTCTAAGAACTGCATACTTTTGCAAGATTAAACAATCTCTCTTCATGAGCAATAAGGCATGCGCCAACAAGTTCCCCTACAAGAACAATCATATTACGAGAAATAGCATTCATTTAGCTTCAGGAATAATCAAAGAGTTGTGCTCTATACTTTGACAGAAATATAACTTGGGTACACATGGATTTACTGTTCATCATGTCATGACCATTTAATTTAGTCCCCATGAATATCATTGTTTCCTATTTCAACTTTGATTCAAATTCCTTTAACAATGTCATCCAAATTTTTCCTTCAACTTCCTGGTAGTGTGATGGTGGAGGGAACATGAAGGTGGAGGGAACTAGTGATCCGCCTCTCTCACATAGAAACTCGGCGTGGCTTCCTTGTTCTTAACGATGAAACTGCCTCTCTCAGCAAAAATTATCTAGTGAAGAGATCAGCTACTTATCCCTTTTAATAGCTAGCGCTATCAATTAAATCCCATGGCCATCTATTCAATCGATTTTTTGTAGGCTTCATGCAACACCTGCACATCCTTTGTGGATCCAAAACTCAACAATATTTTGAAAAAAACAATCTTCCGTGGCTCTGATACCAACTTGAAAAAGTAGGAATGAAATAAATCGACTGCTCTCAGGTGAGGTGGCACCTGGAGGCCACCAAAGTAACACCACATTGCATTCATTTAAGCAATGAGGAGTGCATTATATAGGATGACATTTGGTTTAGACAGTTGGAACCATTATTCGATTTAGAGGAGTCTCCATTATTAACTAATATCCATTATTTATAAGTATATATTTCGGAACGATGGAAACAAAACTCCTATATACTGGAATTCCTTCCAAAACAGTGTTGAAAAGGGTGATCCTTCCTCCTCTTTAAAAGAAACTAGTAGTCTAGTGAGTAATTATTTTTTCTACTTTTTTACTAAGCCATAACCAATCTATAAATTTATAGTTATTAGGTTTAAAGAAAAACTCGAGGTATTTGAAATCCTCTAGCAACTTGGAGTGAGGGTAAGGAAGGTACTCCCAAATACTCCCAAATACTCCTTCATCAACCTCATTGATTTCATTGAAAAGGATAGAATATTTTTCTTCATTTATTAGTATACATGTAGCTTTACAGAAAAATATTGAGTATGCCTCTTAGGGCCCCAACATCCTTAAGAAATCCAGTGGTGAGGTGGAGGATGTCTATAAACAAAGAGGAGGTGAGAAAGGGATTCCTGACCTATAGACGTGACCCCTTTAATCTTACATCAGGACTTTTATTCCTTGATCAACCTATTGAGAGACTCAACAACTAAGAGGAAAATAAAAGGATTCAAGGGGTAACCCTTACATATACCACATGAAGCATGGAAGAAAATGGAAGAATCTCCATTGATCAACACATCGAAGGTGGGGTTCTAAACATAGTCCATGATCTAATTGACTACCTATAGGCTCATTCCCAATTGAATCAGAACCAGACTTAAGAAGGTCCAACTAACCCTTTTGAAATTGTTGGACATATCTAATTTGAGAATGGATGTTGTACACTTGTGAACATGGGTTGAGTGTAGGTTTTCTTGTGCCAAAGAAACCACATCATGAATCTGTCTCTTCTGAAGAAACCCAAATTGTTCTTCAGTTATGATATCACTGAGAATGGGATTTAAACGTCTGCCTATAGTATTGGATATTATTTTGTACATAACATTACTACAGGATATGGGACGATAGTCGCCTAAATTTTTACCATCTTTTTTGTTTGGAATGAGAGCAAGGAAAGTATAATTGAATGCACCCAAGACTTTTCCAAACCTCTTGGATTCCTTAACTACTCTTAGTTCATCATCTTTGATAATTTTGTAAAAACCAACAAAAAATTCAATCTAGAGCCCATCAGGGCTAGGACATTTACCTTTCTACAGTGATGATAGTGTGGCATGTAGCTCATATTGTGAAACATCCTCGGATATGGCCCTATTCATGTCTTTGGTGATGAGTCAAGGGAATTTTTCAAAAACCTCCAAAACTTCCTGAATTGGAAAATCGACTGGTTCTTGGAAGAGAGTGTTGAAATGATGGACAACCTCTATGGACTTGTCATGAAAGAAATGAGCTATGGAATGATAAAAAGATTGAATATCCCATATAGTATTGACTTGTTTTGCTAAACTTAGCGTAGTTTTGGAAATAATTTTTATTATTGTCTCCTTAAGAAATCCATAGGGAATGTGTTTTTAAACACCACCTTTGTTCTTCCATACTCAAGAGGGAGTGACACTTTCCTTCGGATTCACTAATCTGATTTAGAAGCTTGATATTCCATTCATTAGTATAATTGACACTGTAAAGGGTGGTTATCTGAGATTCAAGATTGTGTAACTGTATTTTCAATTTTTTCATTGTACTCTTAAGCCCATTTTTTTGAAACTGCCTTTACATTCGATAAGTTGACAATGAATTGTTTCATATCCAAATCATGAGGCGCATGATTGTAGTGGATTCATGTTGATGTGGTTAACAACCTGTAATCATATTCTAACATCTATGCAAGGTTAAATTTAAAGGGTGAGGGAAGAGTATATTCACATGCATTAGTATGGAATAAGATGGTAGAGTGGTTGGAGATACCACCTGCGAACACCCAATATTTTAATGTTAAAGTACTATTGTGTAAGAATTTCAATACTGATAAAAATTCTAATCGTTTAGAGCTAGTTTCATCCCCCAATATTAAGGTTCTCCAAGTAAGAATCATCTTAATTGGGCAAGATAAATTAGATGATTTCTGTCCAGAAACTAATTACAGAAATCCCAAAGATGTTCCCTTGAGGGGTTTGCACCCCACACTTCAATTAAAGTAAGTCTGAAATTAAAATCCCCCCAACCAACGTCATAGGATTTCCAAGAACCCCTGATTTTTCCATGTCTTCCAAAAATGGGACTTTATTAACACAAGGGTTGTAGATGTTTAATATGGACCAGGGCTCAGGGTGATTTTTGAGCTCCAATTTCACAAAGATAGTAGAAGAAAGTGTGGTAGTAGAAATAACTTTACAGGAGGGACTCCATTCAATGATGAGACCTTCATATTGACCTGCTATCACTCTATAAATTTTGTTTGGATTATAGAAAAACAACAGAGGTAACTGTTTCAACCTACTTTAGAGCTAAGCACTAGCCTTCTCAACTCAGAGAGTGCTCTCTCGTGTCACTGGATATTTATTTGGCAATCAGTGGCTATATTTAGTTTTTTTTGGGCGGTTTTATAAAGTTGTTGGAAAGGAAGGGGAGGGACACTCAGGGCTATGGAGTCGAAATTATGAAAGTGAATTAAAAAAATGACTGGCCGGTAGAACTCTCCAGAGAATAAAGGCTAAATGAGGTGATGAATCTGAGTTATAAATTGTATTTAAGCAGAGTGTAGGAAGAAGGAGAAAATAAATAACTGCATCAGAGAATTACTAAAATGAATTATGAGTTAGTTAAGAAGAAACACACACAGTTTAAATTGATTAAGATGAGAGCATCATAGGATGAATTTTGGGCCTTTATCTGTCCAATTTAAACAAAATAAAGTGTATATGGAATTACCACCATTAGAATCTTTTCATAGAGACTTCAAAAGATTCTGCATATGTATTCAATTCAACGCCAGAAAATTACAAGAGTTCAAAAAAACTAAAAGGTTCCCTTGCACATCTGCCAACATTAGTTCGTTCAGAATTTCTAGTACTTATACAATTCGATTACAATGGCTGAAACTGGAACATTTCAGTTTCTAAAACTGACTACAATAATTGCAAACCAATGGTTTCGGTAGGTGAACCAATTTACAATGATTAAACAAAAACTTTTCATAAACTAGGGGGCGGATTTCTCTGACTACTCGGCTTCCTCTTTGCCATTTGTCTTGCTCCGATCTCCTGTTGAACTCGCCAATCTGGTGACATCTGTAGGTTATTTGTTGGTCCTTGGAAAACTGCACTTTGTCTTGCCTAGCCACATGATCTCCTTCCACTATGAGTCAGAAGGAATCTCGTAATCCATAATTTCCTTTATCAGAATCTCCAGATCGATGCAATTGGCATAAGACATAGTTGGCAGCCCAATATTTACTGTCTTAAAATGATTTAAGATCTCAAAATCTGTGGTTATATATTCCACAAGACTCGATCCCTTCAAGCTTTCTTCCAAGCCCTCAAACTTGGAATGATCCATTTTTCATTGTGTGAGGAGGAAGTTGTACTTCTCTTGGTCGTATAATTTCCCTTTTCCATCCCAAAATGGTGGGAGGCCTTTGATAAACAATTGTTCAAATGTATCCTTAAATTCTTGTATACTCTATTCCATTTGCACAGCTTTGGTTTGAACCGACTTGAGAAAATTGTGCTTAGCGATGATCCTCCTTGCCCAAATGATCAGTGTAGTCCTATCTTTGACCCCAATGGTCTGAAGTTCAGCAGTGGGAACATAATTCAACAAATTTATAGTGTTTTGGGCCCATTCTGAGGGATTTTTCACAAGTGTTTCATTTACAACCGTACACATGCTTCGGGTAGTGATAGCCATGTTGTCTTTGTCATTTATAAAATTCAAATAAACCTTGAACTTAGCAGATTCAACAACAATAACATCCTAGATTACATGTTTATATCCTTGCAAAAGTACTTTACCTTTCAGCCTCGTCTTCATCTTGTTTACCCTTTCTTGCAAATCTTGATTTTCCTTTTGGAATTGGGCCATCTTTTCATCCTTCATTTTCATCTCTTGCTGCAGCTTTTCTATGACCTCCTTAAGGCTCTTGATCTCCCCTATCTTTAAGCTTACTTGGAACATAGCCTGAACCAATCCATCAGTGCTTGATATAGTTTCTATAGTAGAAGGTACAATAGAAGCCATGTTTGATGTTACTGCCTGTCCTTGTGACCAATTCTCTTTCCTTTTCCAGCTGCAATATTTTGGCTTTGTAATTTATTGCTTCTTGTTTAAATGTCTCTTTTTCTTGTTCTAGAGAAACAAGCTCTGATTTCTATGGATGTTCTGTGGAAGACATCTTCATCTTCTTTTTCATTCTTTGAATCAATTTTTCTTTCTCTTTTAAGGAATCTTTTACTCCCTGAGGACCTTCAGATTCCAATCTTTTGACCTAGGTTTTCCAAACTCTACTCGATGCTTTTTCCTGTTTTAATTGTCCATCCAATTTAAGTGCATGGGTTGTTAGTCTTTAAACCCTCAAACTTAGACTTAGGTAGTCTGAATATAGCATGTCACTGGCATTTCTGTGGAATTTTACCTTATCCCGGGCACCGATATTCTCATAATGCAACTTGATTTCAGATACTTTATCCTCATCTTCCACTACTATGTTAAGTGTCTTCCTTTATACATCCCTGAATGAGAATAGGGAGGACTTATGGTGGGAGATCCTCTCTACTTTAGGTAACAAATCTCTTATTTCACTCATGGCCAGATTTCCTTTCACAGCATATTGATTTGCTAAATATTCTTTGGATTGGTAGACCGCTCTATGTGCCTTATTAAAGACATGCTTTTTTATGTTGAAAGCTCACGATATTCTTTCACCCTGTGGCATGCTCTCTGTATTAGCTTCTTCATTTTTGGTTCTTCTCTCCACCATCTCCATGCTCATTTTCTCTTTAGGTTCTTCCTCCTTCAGGTTTACTATCTGTGGGGATTGTGTGATTTTCATCTTCTTGAGAACATTTTTTTGACCACTAGTTCCCAAGGCCTTTGAACTGCTCCTCTTGTTATAAACACTCATCTTGGGAGCTTTAATAATCAACCTTCGAGAAGTTTTCTGTGTCTGGATCTGTTGTGGGGTTGACTCTATGTGTTGTGTTTGATCAGGCTGCAAAATGACTCCCATATCTACATAGGTTTCCAGATATTCCAGTTTCTCAAATCCTTCAACATGCTCATGCTCATAGGGGCCTTGTTTGCTCCTCAGTCTTATTTTTTATATGACTTGGTGTGGATCATATTTTCTCCCTTGTAACTATGTAAACCCAAATTCACTGAGCTTGGCCTGGATCTAAGGAAAACATGACCTATTCTTTACCACAAAAGGTCCTATTATGAAAGGAAACTTTAAGTTATATGCTTTGTGCATTTTTATAAAATGTTTTGTTTCTGAGATGATCCTTTGCTTGATGAACTCTAGGGAAAAGAATCTGGGAGTCAAGAAAACATGTAAAATTTAAGGTCCCTCTTGATAACCATATACCCAAATTACAGTAGAGTGCATGAAAAGCATCCAATCTCCTACCATGTTCTCTGGGTTGGGCTGCAGAGAAATTTTCATTTCTTCCAAAACCCTTGGCAGGGCGGTGTTGAAGATTAAGATATAAAATCTGGACATGATCTTATTTATAAAAATAAGCATTGTGATCCTTTTTCATTCAGTCGAGATGAATGCAGCTTCAGGGAACTCTGTCTTGTTTGTTTCCAGGAACATTCTCAGCAAGTGCATGTAATACGTGAAGTGTCTCAATGATTGGAAATTTACTAGTTGTTTGTGCACATTATCGGCGATGAACTCTTCAAAACTAATACAGATTGACTGACTGGACTCTGACTGGATAAAGATCAACAAAAAACCCAACATGACCTCTACTACAAACTTGTTGCTATCCAATCCTAAAATTTGACTGAGTATGAAACAGGCCCACTGAACCTCTATAACCATGACGTTTACTTTCATAGGCAACGACAAACTCTCAGAATGATGTTCGAGTTTAACAATGGTTTGCAAAAATAGGGTTTTAACCTCCGAGGGACATTCTCTATAGACTGTAATAATTTTATCTTCCTCTAAGGGCTCAGACGTTGTGGGGGAAGACTCCGACGTATCGAGGGCATGTCGAATTGATGGTCTATCTACTCTGCACAAGACCTCTGACCCTAACTTATTCAAATTCACCTTTTCTTCCTGCAAGTATTGTTTTGCACACCAGCTTATGAATTCTGGGAAATGGAACGTGACTTCGACGACGTAAGGGGTTATGGAGGCTTGGGTCATTTCGAGGAAGGATATTCGTTTCCTGACATTATCTAACAAATTGGCTTTGGATACGGAAATGGGTGAGACGGTTATTTCTGTGTCAAATATATCGGAGTCCCTGTCAATTAGGGCTTCTTCTTTTGAGGTGGGATCTTGCTCTGTAATGGATAAAATGACAGGATTCATGGCCATGATGAAAAATACCTATGAATGAGTGGAGAATGTGTGATTCTGGTTCACTGTTGAGATTCATTTTGAACGGAGTGTTTGCGCCAATTTTCAAACGTTCAAATGATTTGAAATATCATAAAATAATGATGAGGGCCCACCTTTTATATGTTCTTCTCGATATCAGGGGCGAGGAAAATTAGTTTTGGGTAGACATATTTTTCCCCGATATGCCTCTGGTGGCGCCATGTGTATGTAGGATGAAACCATGGTATTTTCCCTGGCCCGCTCTCGAGCGATTAACCTTCATGTTATTTCCTCACCTAATACGTTTCCTGATCGTTGATTTGGGTTGCTTAAGATCTGTGGCCTATCAGGCCCATCAACTTCTGCACCTCCGCTATACTTAGCCCTTCTCTACTAGATGTGACCCAGTTCTCTAAACTATCGCACCTCCATATCGATATATCTCCTCGCCAAATTTCAAGACTTGGATTCCATCCAAATAAAATTGTTATGGCGATAACATGACCCACAACATCAAGAGAGAAAAAGGTCAAATTCGTGAGCCATATTTTTAGAATAGCTTGGGATTTAGACCCCTCACACTTGGTTTCTTGAAGTAAAATTAAATCAAGATGATGGATAATAATGATCCTTTTGAGGGAAATTTATTTAGGGGTTCCCCCTACCCCTATTATATTTAAATACAAAAAAATCATGGAGGGGACCTAATGGGGGCTCTCCCCACACCAAGGGTCGTGGAAATGTTTTTTTGCTTCCCTTTGCTTATGTCAATGACTTCTTTTTGCTGCTATTTTAGAAGGTGGCACTTTCTACCCATAGGATTTTGGGAAAGGGGATCAGGGGAGAGGCCTCCTTGATATACACTCTTAGATGAAGTGATTCGAGAATTAAGAGTATAACCAAATTTGGGGGAGGGAGGGCTATGAGGGGGTTAGTGGTATCCCGCTAACAGCGAGCACCAAAGTAGGAGGGACCACTCGATGAGAGGAGGGGATAGGGGGGGGAGGGGGGAAGAGAGGGAGGGTAGAATAAGAGGCAGGAAGGATAGATCATTAAGGGAAGGAGGAAGGGGGAAGAGAAGTTGAAGAGTAGGAGGAAGAGGGGCTCCACAGGAAGGAGAGGGGAGAGGGCAAGAGGGAAAAAAAGAGACTTACCAGCAAGGGATATTTTTGAAGCCACATAATCCAACTTGAAACATGAGATATACTTGTCCAAAGCCTTCACATTGCCTGATGTTTCCCTCACCAAGACCTCCTCATTGGGGAAATCTTCCTTTGACATTTTGACCCAAATATTACAAGATTTTAGAAGTTGCAAGTTCTACTTTGAACATTGATCAATTAAATGACCTTTTTCATGACATGCATGAAAGTGGAATCGAAACATCCAATATACCATGCTTTAAACCTAGTTGGAATTACTAAGAACGAGGTCAATTTCATCCACTAAATCCTCGATAATGTTCACTTTCAACTGAATCCAGACCCAACACCTATCAAAAAATTTCTTCCAATCAAGCTTGAGGGACACAAACCATCCTAATTTATTTCCTATGGGCTTGAGAGCCACCTTATTCTATAAAAAACATGCCAGTCCAGGAAGTATTTACCAAATATTCATGATGGATATGCTAGCTCGAATCAGATCGGGATCAATTGTCCAACGATGAAGAATAAGGCCAGAAGGTCCGAATGACCAATCCTTTTCAAAAATTTGATTTTGATCTTCTTTGGTCTGAAACAAGAATGCAAGCCACCCCCTAACCATTTTGTGATTGTTGGGATTGTAGTCGATGAGTGGTTTGCAATTCATCTCTACCCATAGAGCGAGCACACAAGAGCTAACTACTTTCCACAAAATTTGTAAACCAAAGGTTTTCCTGTTAGAGTTGGGATGTCCTCAAGGGAAATTTCCTCACCTACCACTAAGTTTTCTTGATATATTTTGACACAAATACTAATCTTGGAGGGCTTAGAAGGGGGTGGAGATGTGATTAGGGGGAGCACCAGAGAATTTAGAAGATGAGTTAGGAGCAGGGGGAG
>ML777378.1:607536-637588 GCA_009831015.1 Picea engelmannii | reverse complement strand
TAGAGCCAGGATCCAAGCTAGGGGATCCTTCAACATCTGGTGGGAAAGGCGAGGGATCTCGAGGAGGGAGGTGAAGAAATTCATCATGCATGTGAAAGGATTGCTCATCGGTGGGACTTAGCTTGTAATTGACATTATCTATGCTAAAAAGGATGCTCCAGCTGAAAAAAGGGGACGAAAATCATTAAGAGAGAACCAACAAGAGAAAGAAACCACTGAGGGAGAGACTTATCGGAGGATGGGAAACTAGGACCGAAGACACAAGAGAAGAAGGACACGAGTTGAAAAAAATTCAAAAGAACCACAGGAAGATACCCTCTCCGAAAAATAAAAACCCCCTGAGATCGCATACCTCCAAGGCCCGCCTTTATCCCACTTCCCATATTTATGAAACCACTTGCCATGATTATGTTATATTTATTTTATTATTTTTTAAAGAAAATTTTACATAAGTGTGCTATAATTTTAGAAATAAGTTGATTAATGAATAATAAGTAACATCATTGTTTTTTTAAGAAAAACTGATTAATTATATGAAAATATCACTTTGGATGAAAGTTTATAATTTTTGACATAATTTGTGCTCAATTCAACTAAACATTTCGACCATTAAATGTCGATATTCCATTTGTGATATTGGTATCATATGCTCCTTCCTAAGCCATCACGTGGTAGCTTAGTTTCTAACGTCTTAATACATAAATAATATTATAGCATATAATCCTTAAATAATTATAATATAGTATTGAAAGTTTTCATTTGGGAAGATATTACAAATTATTGTAAAGTTATGGTTTTCAAATTAACTTTAAATTTTTCTCAAGAATGTGGTGCTAGGTGTTGCACAATTATAAATTTTCCAAGATTTTCTATTAGTTATTAAATTATTAAAAAAAAAAAAAAAATCACTCAAAAATTTTATTTTACAACCATTTTTATGATATCTAAAAACAAACGAAAACCTTTTTTCACTTTTCTTTGTGTCATATATATAGGGACAAGAACAATATAGTTTTCTTTGTGTCATATATAGGGACAAGAACAATATAGTTGATGGTTCTTGTAAAGAAGCATTGGGGTTGGAGCTCGGTACTTGGACCATTTCCATCTTTCAAGATGGGCATACAAATGATTTCTCTCATGCATCTTGACTATAAAATTAGTACAATGGACAAATTCATATTTCTCATTCTAATCTTTACAAGATGTATTTTTGTCTTTTAAATCCATGAACATACATATTTTGTTGTAAATATGGCTCCCTTTTTGTGATACTAAAAAGTTCTTAGATCATGCTATTAAACGATGTAATATATGTCCTTTTGAGTCAAGGAACATTTTTTTTTTAATTTAGCTCCAATATGTAGGACTATCAATATGTTTCACCTTTTTGTGATATCTAACAGTTCTTAGATCCTGTTATTCTTGTTATTGAAAGATGTAATTTGTCCTTTTAAATCAAGGAACATTTTTTCTTTTTTTAATTTAGTTTCCATATGTAAGAAATGTATGCAAATTTGTGATGCTCAATATAGATACAAAACATGTTTTTGAAGGCCTATTACAATGTGATTTTGTTTATTACAAATATAGTTAAGGATTATGAACTCAAGTGTTTTGAACCCATTAATAAAAATATTTGGTTAACTTGTTATTTAAAGGGTAGAATGTCATTCAAAATTCAAGAGATGATTATCAACTCCCGTTTTGAACATTCACTTCACTTCACTCCAATTGAATGGAACAAAACCTGAGAAATAAGAACCTAATGAATAGCTCACCAAAATCAAGGATTTACTACCTTCCTTGGAGAAAGTTATTCATAAAGAAAGAAAAGTATATTCATAACTAATAAGAAACCCAATGGTTTAAGTCTTACAATTGGTACCATATTTAGGGCATCAGGGGCCATTACCTCATGACTTGAGTCCCATCCCAAGCAAAAAGTTATCTTTCTTATTGATTCTGATTTCCTTGTTACTATAATTAACAAGAAGGTTCATCTTACTGTAGTTCAATACCTTTTGACAGGCCCTTTCCTCCCTTTACTCTTCTCTGATTGTTTTGTACCTATTGATTTCCTTGTTCCATTGTGTCTTGGATCTATTTCATTCACTCATCGTTAATCTATGCTCTCCACGAAAGAGAGAATGACCCCTTCCTTCATATGGAATAAGCAATTGTATTTGTTTGAATGAGACCAAGAATTGAAAAAATCTAGACTAGTTGTATTGTTATTCACAACAATGGATTCGTCTGTTAAAATTTTCATGACCATTCTATGTTATATAATATGTACAGATTTATATTACATTGTATGTTATATAATTTGTATGTCCATGAACATTGCATGTTCTATAATTTGTACAAATTTATATTGTCACGTGATCAATATTCCCAGTAATGGATTCATGTGTTAAAATGTGGATGATCATTGTATGTTATATAATTTGTACAAATTTATATTGTCACGTGAGATATGTCTGCGTAGATTGAATCTGAATTCAGTGAGATATTTGTATAAAATATATTTTGTTAGATTGAATCTGAGTGACATGACATATCTGTGTAATATCTTGACAAGTAAAAGTAATTGGTTCTAGAGCATTTAATGTTATGTATGTTTTGATGTAGAGTAATTAATTCAAAATTATTTTATATTTCATTATGTAGAGTTAATTATATAAAACATTAAATGTTTTATAGGTGAGTATTTATTATTCACTATAATATCCACCTTGCTACGTAAATGTTGGGGTGGATGGAGTATACACACTTGGATTTTGGATTTGAATTTCTTTCAAATCCAAAGACCTATATTCCACCGCTTGCAAGATTCAATGCTAGCATGGTGGATGTTGTCCACCATAATATATTTTATATTCAAATGAATTATTACCAATATGTTATAATCTCATTTAATTTTAGTTTTATTTATGTGCAAAACAAATTGACTAAATTTCATATTTCATTTGAATTTTATATTATAAAATTTATATATAATAAAATAATAACTATAATATATATATATATATATCGATCGCTTGGAAAAAATATTTATATTCATTAAAGGATAATATAGATGTTGCCTATCCAAAATTTAGGATATGAAGTGTTAGAAGATCAATAGAACAACCTTTTAAAAAATAGGTTTTTTACAACCGCCAAAGATTTTACAAAATTCATTTATAGTCAAGACTAAAAACTATTCACTTCCTATACAAAATCGATACAGAAAAGAAAATGAAAGGATACATACGAAACTCCATTGATTTCGTTTCCTCATTGTCGAGGAACTCATAGAGGTCAAAAGAACCAGTCAGAGGAGTTAGAGTTGAATATTTGGACATGTGGTCACTTTCGTATTTAGTTATCTGTATATATGGTTGTAGAAGAGATATTCAAAATAAAGGAGATCATTAGATATGACTCTGAGAAAAAGTTCTAATATCACATCCCACACTCTTATTTGTTTGTTTTCCCAATCGAATACAAGATTGGAGTCCCCCATAATTTGAAGCTTGGGAACTCCCTTTTTTAATGCAATTTCTAGGATAGTGCGCAAAATTATGAAATGAGCTCTATTGTTGGTGCCCCAACTAGGATATTTCATATGTAAATATATTGGTTCTATTGAAGATATAAAACTACTCCCACTCCAAAAATGCTTGGGCGGCCCTGACAAGCATCGTAAAATAATCCCCATGGAATTTTGAGGTATAGATTAGACATGGAAAGAAGCCTAGGGTCCTTGAATTTAAAGTATTTCACAAATTCATTGGAAAGATTCAAGACGATACCAACAACTACCTTTGGAAAAATATATTGATCCTTTAATATGCGTGATTTCCTTTCCCACCATACGTTGTTCACTAGAATACTTGGCACACCTTCATATTGCTTGATTTCCTTATCTTCTAACTAGTCCTTCAAGCTATCTTCCATGCATACTTTTGACCACGAAGAGGTGGATTTCATTTCCTTATGGACAATTATGACAAATTGGTCTACATATACACAATCAGAATGAATGTGAGTATTTCTGTTTAGAATTTTTATAGAGAGCACATCTACTAGGACCCAACCATCCTTTTTAACCCAATATCCCATGTAAGGAGTTGTTTATTTAAAGTTATCCAAAGCGTTATATTTGATGCAAGTTCCACGACAGAGTTCATGCCATCTTCCACATCCACATAGGGGGATGAAATTTCATGACATGGTAGTGCCACATCAGATGGATATGGGTGATGTGGAGCCAAGTGGGTGTCATGGGGCACTATAATGGAAAAAGACGTGAGAACTTTAGGGAGCCATAACTTTCGGTCTAGAGCTCGGATTCGGAAAAAATTATAGTCGTTGGAAATCTATCGATGTGAAGAACACGATGGTGACCTGTAGAAGTTGTTTTGAAGTAGTTTAAGAAAAGAGAAAAGTTTTATACCCCATCCCTTAAAAGAGTACTTAGGGGGTTGGGTGTTTTACACAAGAAATTCATTTACGAAAATTATAGAATTGCATACCCACCAAATGATTTGAACCAAGATATAGGGAAAACCTGGATAAAGTTTGACTGTGTGGTCTGATAGCCATCCCTTAAGAAAAATACCAAATTGTTATTTTTCCAAATGCCATAATTCCCAAAGACAATTTTTACTTTTTTAATAACTTGAACAACATAGGGACAAGAGATGAAAAGGTGGGATACAAAGTCCTTGCTTACTTTTCAAAATAAACAATAACTTAGACCGATCCAGCCCCTTTTGAGATAATTTTCCTATGTGGGCAACTTATTACATATCACTAGCTAGAGATAAATTTTTCTTTTTAGAGGAGATTTTAACTTCCATAATATGGCTCACCATCATTGTCTCTCATCAGTTTGTGTGGATTCAATATGCACTTGATAGACAGGCTTGACAGTGAATTCACCAGAGGAAGGATTTATTGTCTAGACTAGCGTGTCTTCTTCCTCCTCAGGGAGATGGATATGGTTAAGAATGAACAACTCGACATACTAAGACTATGTGAGGGCATATTGTCTAGACAATCCCAAAAATTCATCATTTTTCCAACCTTCTTTTCCATGGGCTTGTAGAATATGAGCTCTAGAATCACTAAAAAAGAAAATATTGTTTTCATGTAATTTACCAATTAAATATGTGGGAAGGGATATCATCGTAGCACAACAATGGGTCTTTAATTGTACGCACCTTACCACCACTTCCTATCTTCCAAGTTGTCAATTGACTGATTAGGGGGGAAGATGGAGCCAAGGCTCTCCATACTATGGATCCTGTAGAAGAATTGCACGAGCTTCTAAACCATTCCTCCATAGTCTTCCCTTGAAACTACTTTGATTTCATAACAAAACCCAACATGCCAACTCTCCAAAGACGAAGTGCTGCAAAAACTTGAGAAAAAGGACCAAGTGTTGCAAAAGCTTGAGAAAAAAGACTTAGTGCTGCAAAATCTTAACAAACTCAACTCTTGTATTTTGGATAATATACCACTTGAAAAAGAAGGAATGAAAGAAACCTGTTACTCTCAGGAAGAAACCATTAGACGATTGGAACCACTATTCGGTTTAGAGGAGTCTCCATTATTAACTAATCTCCATTATTTTTAAGTCTCCCCTTTAATGGAGAAAGGATTGACATACACACCTAAAATTTCTCTAAACAGTTCAAATTTTATGTTCCCAAGAGGCTTAGTGAAAATATCAACAACATTTTCACTAGTATTACAATACATTAAAGCAATATCATTAGATTGCATTTTTTCTCGAACAAAATGAAACTGAGTATCAGAATGATTTGTCCTTGAATGGTAAACTGGATTATTTTCCAACTTGATTGAGCTCTAGTTATCACATTTGATTATCATAGATTTACTTTGTTCTTCTCCAACATCTTGAAGTAGTCTTCTCGACCAAACAACTTCACAAGTTGTTGCACACAATGCTTTATATTATGCCTCAGTGGATGACAAAGATACAATAGGTTGCTTCTTACTGCTCCATGAAACAATCATGGATCCAATTCCAAAGGCATAACCTATAGTAGATCTCTGATCATCCGGATTGCCAGCCCATTCTGAATCTCAGTAACTTATCAGCTCAACATCGAATGAATCAATATATTTAATACCATAATCAATTGTTCCTTTGAGATACTTGAGTACCCCTTTCACTTCATTCGAATGGTTTTCTATAGTTTTTTCCATAAACTGAATTAACACACAAACAAAATATGCTATGTTAGGTCTGGTTGTAATGAGATAGTTCAAGCTTCCCACCATCTGTCTATACATTGTACCATTTACCTCCTTCGAACCATCATCACAATAAAGTTTCATGTTTTTTTTCATTGGAACATAATAAACTTTACACTGATCCATTTTAAACTTCTTAAGTACTTCTCTGACATATTTACCTTGAGACACAAAGGTTTGACCAACATTTCTCCAAAATTCAAGACCTAGGAAGTAATGTAACTCACCAAGATCTTTCATTTCAAATACTTGTGACATCTTCTTCTTAATTCCACTAACCAATTTTTCTAAATTTCCTATAATAATTAAATCATCAACATATAAGGAAATCAATACAACATTCCCCTTTTCATCAAAATTGGTATACATATTTGGATCACTTTTTCTCCTCATAAAACCCTGCTGAAGAAAGAAGGAATCTATCTTCTCATACCATGACCTAGGTCCCTGTTTCAGTCCATACAATGATTTATTTAATTTACACACTAAATGTTCCTGGCCACTTTTCACACACCTGTATGGTTGATTAAGGTAAACCTCCTCCTTTAACTCACCAATCAAAAAAATGGATTTTACATCTAATTGGTGAAGCTTCCAATGGTACTTTGTAGCTATTGCAGTTAACAATATTATAGTATTTAATTTAGCTACTGGTGCAAATGTTTCTACATAATCAATGCCCTCCTTATGTGAATACCCTTTTGCCACCAATATGGCTTTATATTTATCTATACTACCATCTTCTTTGAATTTAGGTTTCTATATCCATTTACATCCTATGAGATTTTTATCTTTAGGCAATTCAGTCAATTCCCAAGTTTTGTTTTTCATTATAGAGTCATGTTATTCCTCCATTGATTTTCTCCACTCTTCATGTTCATTAGCTTCATTTAAACAAATGGGTTCTATTACATTTTAAATACTACTCATCAAGGCATAATCTTTATATTTTTTAGGTGGACGAACTTGTCCTGAATATCTTCTCAATTGGCTAGTGACTTCTTCTCTGTTTTGTGAAGATTCTTCTTCAATGTTGGATGTATCCATGTCACTGGGTGTCTTTTCCTACTGGTGTTTCTCTTCTTTGACCTCTTCATCTTCAAGAAGTACATTCCATCCTTCATGACTGTTGTCTTCATTATTTCCTTCTGTTTTCTCATGGAAAATTACATCTCTACTTGCAAACACTTTGTGAGTAGATGGATCAAACAATTTATATGATTTAAATTATGAACAATACCCTATAAAAATACATTTGATAGCTTTAGCATCAATCTTCTTCCTATTCTCCTTTGGAATATGTGAAAAATATTTACACCCAAATATCCTCAAATTATTAACTGTTGGTTTAGAAACATAAAAGGCCTCGAAAGGTGTTTTATGATCAAGACACCTTGTTGGAATTCTATTCTTTAAAAAAACAACAGTGCTAATGGCCTCAACCCAAAAATCATTTGAGAGATTCTTACCTTTCATCATACTTTGTGCACACTCCACCAGAGTTATGTTTTTCCTTTTTGCAACTCCGTTTTGTTGTGGAGTGTGGGGTACTATAAATTGATGTACTATGCCATTATCTTTTCAATACTTGATGAAGTTTCCTAATCTGTACTCTCCCCCTTCATTTGAGTGGAGGATTTTGATGGACTTTCCTGTTTTCTTCTCCACCATGTTTTTAAATTCCTTGAAGTATTAAAAAACATCACTCTTTTTCCTAAGGAAATAAACCCATGCGTATCTTGTGCAATCATCAATAAATATGAAAAAATAATAAGAACCAACTAAGGACCTTGTCTTCATTGGTCGAAAATCATCAGTATGTATAAGTTCCAATACATCTTTCTTTCTCCTATAAGAATTAGAATGGAATTCATGTATGTGCATCTTTCCTAATGCACAACCTTCATAAGAAGCATACTAATTCTTCAACATAGGGAGTCATTCCCCGTACTTTGTTTTTGTAATAACAACAAATCATGATAATTAATGTGACCATACATTTGGTGCCAAAGAGTTTCTGTAGGAATAGTTTCAAAAGTCAATGCTTGATGATTCTTACTGGTGACATCAATTTTTTACAGAACTCCAACTCTGACTCCTAAGGAAACAATTCTGTAATGATCTTGCAAGTCCTTCACTATACAATGTGCCTTGAATAATTCGACCTTCAAATTCTGCTATGTAATTGTGGACATTGAAATAAAGTTTTTCTTTATCCCAGGGACATACACAACATTGTGAATGTTTCTGATAGTACCATTCGGAAGTGTTACTGGAATATCTCCATATCCCTTGATCTGATAAGAACGATCATCTCCAAGATAAATATGGGAACCATTATGTGTTTCTTTAAAGTTTATATACCAATTCTTGTTACATATCATGTGAATTGAAGCTCCAAAATCAACAAACCATGTGTCAACATCATCAGTTTCAGCGAGCAGTGAAACATTAGACACAAACAATCTGAGATCTTTTGAATCAAAAATCGGGTTTTCTTCTGCAAAATGTCTTGAATGTTTTCTATTTTTATGTCTAGCCTGATCATTTTTCTTCTTATCACATTCCCTGGCAAGATTCCCAATCTTACCATAATAGAAAAACTTAGGTTCATTTCTATTAGCTGGCATACCTTGATTTGGCTTTGGAAATGACTTCCTCTGAAATGATCATCCTCTTCTACCTCCTTCTCCTAGTTTCCCTTTAGGGAATCTCTTCTTTGTCCATAGTTCTAAGTTTGAATTCTAAGGCTTCAAATTCGGATTCAAATTTTTGCACCTCTCTTCTTCTTGCATAAATATACCTGTCAATTCCTCAAAGGTAGGAGATTTCTCTCTCACTGCAAGGTTTGTAGTAAACATTTGATAGTCCTCTAGCATTCCATTTAGGGAAATTGTGACAAGTTCATTGTTTGCACTTTTTCTCATATATCTCCCAATTTATCTTTCATATCTTTAATTCACCCAAGAAAAGTACTAACAGACTCATTTATATCCATTTTAATACTTATCAATTTACTCTTCAGAAAAAGAATACGATTTGTATTATTAGTCTCATACAAACATTTAAGTGCTTTCCAGGTTTCTTTAAAAGTATTAGCATCTCTAATGTGAGGAATTATATTATCATTCACAAAAAATTGTAATAATTCCTTGGCTTTGTTCTCCCGTTTATCCCAATATTGGATTGCTTCCGCTATCACACCGACAACCACATCGGGGCATGCTTCATCTCCTTTTGCGATCATCCACACACCATAACCTTCCATCAAGGTCTTCATCTTGAATTTCCAATTGATGAAATTCAAGTCATCTATCTTATTGGCTTCATTGAGATAAGTTTTTGCAAGTGGATTCACAATCCTTGCAAACTCCTTCTCCTTGTAGGAATTCAATGCAACAAACACACGCCTGGTATTATTTCAAACAACTTCCCACACAACAATCTAGTGAACTAAAAAAATCGCAAACAATAATCTATTGGAGAAATTTCAGAGATACTAATTGATATAGATTTTTTTTTTTAATTTCTCTAAGAATTGCAGACTTTTGCAAGATTCAACAATCTCTCTTCATGAGCAATAAGGAAGGTGCCAAAAAGTTCCCCTACAAGAACATTCATATTACGGGAAATAGAATTCATTTAGATTCATGAATAATCGAAGAGTTATGCTATATACTTTGACATAAATATATATTGGGTATGCAAGGATTTAATGTTAAGCATGTCATGACCATTGAATTTAGTCCCCGTGGATATCATTGTTTCCTATTTCAACTCTAATTCAACTTCCTTTAACAATGCCATCCAAATGTTTCCTTCAACTTCTGGGCGGTGTGAAGGTGGAGGGAATGTGAAGGTGGAGTGAACTAGCGATCCACCTCTCTCACAAAGCAACTCGACAAAGATTCCTTGCTCTCAACGACAGATCCGCCTCTCTCAAAAAAAATTCTCCAGCGAAGAGATTGTCTCCTTCTCCATTTTTGTAGCTAGCGCTGTCAATTAAATCTCATGGCCATCTATTCAATCAATTTTGTGCAAGCTTTGTGCACCACCTTCTCGTCCTCCGTGGCTCCCAAACTCAAAAATCTTTCGAAAAAAAAATCTCTCAAAAGTAATATTTCATGGCTCTGATACCAACTTGAAAAAGAAGTAATGAAAGAAATCGACTTCTCTCGGGCGAGGAAGCACCTGGAAGCCACCAAAGAAAATCCACACATTGCATTCATTTAATCAACGAGGAGTGCATTATATAGGATGACATTCGGTTTAGACTGTTGGAACCATTATTTCGTTTATAGGAGTCTGCATTATTAACTAATCTCCATTATTTCTAAGTATACCTTTGGGAATGATGGCAATAAAAATCCAATATACTGGAATTCCTTCCAAAACGACCTTGAAAAGGGTGATCCTTCCTCCTCTTTAAAAGAAACGAGTAGTCCGGTGAGTAATTATTTTTTCTACTTTTTTAACAAGCCATAACCAATCTATAAATTTGTAGTTATTGGGTTTAAGGAAACACTTGAGGTATTTGAAATCCTCTAGGAACTTGGAGTGAGGGTAAGGACGGTACTCACAAATACTCCTTCATCAACCTCATTGATTTCATTGAAAAGGATACAATATTTTTCTACATTTATAACCATACATGTAGCTTCACAAAAAAAAAATTGAGTATGCCTCTTAGGGCCTCAGCAACCTTAAGAGAGCCATTGGTGAAGTAGAGGACATATATCAACTAAGAGGAGGTTAGAAAGGGATTCCTGACCTATAACCATGACCCCTTTGATCTTACATGAGGAATTTGCTTCGTTGATCAACCTGTTGAGATATTCAACAACTAAGAGGAAAATAAAAGGATCCAAGGGGTAACCCTTATAGATACCCCATGAAGCATGGAAGAAAATGGAAGAATCTCCATTGATAAAAATAGTGAAGGTGGGGTTATAAACATAGCCCATGATCCAATTGACTACCTATAGGCTCATTCCCAATTGAATCAGAACCATCCTTAAGAAGGTCCAACTAACCCTTTTGTAACTGTTGGATAGATCTAATTTGAGAATGGATATTGCACACTTGTGAACATGGGTTGATTGTAGGTTTTCTTGTGCCAAAGCAACCACATCGTGAATTTGTCTCTTCTGAAGAAACCCAAATTGTTCTTTAGTTATGATATCACTGAGAATGGTATTTAAACGTCTGCTTATAGTATTGGATATTATTTTGTACATAACATTACAACAGGAGATGGGGCGATAGTCGCCGAAATGTTTACCATATTGTTTATTTGGAATGAGAGCAAGGAACGTAGAATCGAATGAACCCAACACTTTTCCAGACCTCTGGGATTCCTTGACTACTTTGAGTTGATCATCTTTGATAATTTCATAAAAACCAACAAAAAATTTAATCGATATCCCATCAGGGCTAGGAAATTTACCTTTCAACATTGATGATAGTGTGGCATGCAGCTCAGATTCTTAAACATCCTATTCATTTCTTTGGTGATGAGCCAAGGTAATTTTGCAACAACCTCCAAAACTTCTTGAATTGGAAAATCGACCGGTTCTTGGAAGAGAGCGTTAAAATGATGGACAACCTATATGGACTTGTCCTGAAAGGAGTGAGCTATGGAACAATCTAAAGGTTGAATATCCCATATAGTATTGACTTTTTTCTTGAACTTAGCGTAATTGTGAAAATACTTTGTATTATTGTCTCCTTAAGAAATCCATAGGGAACATGTTTTTAAACGCCACCTTTGTTCTTCCATACTCAAGAGGGAGTGACACTTTCCTTCAGATTCCCTAATTTGATTTAGAAGCTCGAGATTCCATTCATCTGTAGAATTGACACTATAAGGGTGGTTATTTGAGATTCAAGATCATGTAACTGTATTTTCAATTTTTCATTGTACTCTTAAGCCCATTTTTTTGAAATTGCCTTTACATTCGATAAGTTGACAATGAATTGTTTCATATCCAAATCATGAGGTGCATGATTGTAGTGGATTCATGATGATGTGGTTAACGACCTGTAATCATCTTATAACATCCATGCAAGGTTAAATTTAAAGGGTGAGGGAGGAGTATCTTCACATGCATTAGTCTAGAATAAGATGCTAGAGTGGTTGGAGATACCACCTATGGACACCCAATATTTTAATGTTAAAGGACTATTGTGTAAGAATTTCAAGACTGATAAAAAGTCTAATCATTTAGAGATAATTTCATCGCCCAATATTAAGTTTCTCCAAGTAGGCATCATCTTAATCAGGCAAGATCAATTAGATGATTTTTGTCCAGAAACTAATTACAGAAATCCCAAAGAGGGTCCCTTTAGGGGTTTTCACCCCACACTTCACTTAAAGTGAGTCTGAAATTAAAATACCCCCAACCAACGTCATAGAATTTCCAATCACCCGTGATTTTTCCAAGTCTTTCAAAAATGGGACTTTATTAACACAAGGGTTGTTGATGTTTAATATGGACCAGGGCTCAGAGTGATTTTTGAGCTCCAATTTCACAGAGATAGTAGAATAAAGTGTGGTAGTATAAATAACTTTACACGAGGGACTCCATCTAGTGATGAGACCTCCATATTTAACCACAACGTCAAGAAATAAAAAGGTAAAATTCTTGAGCCATTTTTTGAGAATGGATTGGGCTTTGGACCCCTCACACTTGGTTTCCTGAAGTAAAATTACTTCAGGGTGATGGCTAATAATGATCCTTTTGAGGGAAATTTATTTAGGGGTTCCCCCTACCTCTATGATATTGAAAGAAAACAAAATCATGGAGGGGATCTAATGGGGGATCTCCCCACTCCAAGGGTTGTGGAAATGGTTTTTTGCTTCCCTTTTCTTATGTCGATGACTTATTTTTGCTCCTCTTTTATGACGTGGGACTTACCACAATATTTTGGCAAAGGGGATCAGGGGCGAGACCTCATTGATAGACACTCTCATATGACTTAATTCTAGAATTAAGAGTATAACCAAATTTGGGGGAGGGAGGGCTACGAGGGGGGTAGTGGTATCCCCCTAACAACTGACACCAAAGTAGGAGGGGCCACTCTATGAGAGGAGGGGATAGGGGGGGAGGGGGAAATATAGGGAGGGTAGAAAAAGAGAAAGGAAGGACAAAGGATTCAGGGAAGGAGGAATGGGGACGAGAAGTGGGAGAAGAGGAGGAAGAGGGGATCCACGAGAGGGAGGGAGGAGAGGGGAAGAGGGGAAAAAAAAGACTTACCAGCAAGGGATATTTTTGAAGCCACATAATCCAACTTGACAGATGAGAGATACTTTTCCAAATCCTTCATATTGCCTGATCTTTCCCCCACCATGACCTCCTCACTAGGGAAAGATTCCTTTGACATTTTGACCCAAATATTACAAGATTTCTAAGGTTGCAAGTTCTACTTTGAACACTGATCAATCAAATGACATGTTTCATGACATGCATGACAGTGGAAGGGAACCTTCCAATATACCATTCTTTAAGCCTAGGTGGAATTACTAAGAACCAGGTCAATTTCATTCACTAAAGCCTCACTAATGTTCACTTCTAAATGAATCCAGACCCAACACCCATCAAAAGTTGTCTTCCAGACAATCTTGAGGGAAAACCATCTGAATTTATTTCCTATGGCCTCGAGATCCACCTTATTCTAGAAAAACCATCCCAATCTAGAAAGGATTTACCAAATATTCATGGTGGATATGCTAGCCCGAATCAGATCAGAATCAATTGTCCATCGATGAAGAATTGGGATAGAAGGTCTCAATGACCAATCCTTTTCAAAAAATTTATTTTCATATCCCGTGGTCTAAAACAAGAATCCAAGCCACCCCCTAACCATTTTGTGCATGTTGGGCGTGTAGCCGATGAGTGGTTTTCAATTCATCTCTACCCATAGAGCGAGTGCACAAGAGCTAACCACCTTTCCACAAAATTTGTAAACCAAAGGTTTTCCTATTAGAGTTGGGATGTCCTCAAGGGAAATTTCCTCACCTACCATAGAGTTTGCTCGATATTTTTTGACACAGATACTATGCTTGGAGGGATTAGAACAGGGTGGAGATGTGATTAGGGGGAGCACCAGAGAATTTAGAAGATGAGCCAGGAGAAGGGGGAGAGATAGTGGGAGGAATAGAAGAGGGGGAGAGATAAAGGGAATAAAGAGAAGAAAGGGCCTCAGAGGAGGGAGAGAAAGAGGGGGAGGAGGCCACGGGGGGCGGGCGATGGAGCCAGGATCCAAGCTAGGGGATCCTTCAACATCTGGTGGGAAAGGCTAGGTTTCTCGAGGAGAGGTGAAGAAATTCATCCTACATGCGAAAGGATTTCTCGTCGGTGGGACTTAGCTTGTAATTCACATCATCTATGCTAAAAAGGATGCTCCGGTTGAAAAAAGGGGACACAAATCATTAAGAGGGAACCAACAAGAGAAAGAAACCACCAAGAGAGAGACTTTTGGGAGGACGGAAAACTAGGACCTGAGAGACAAGAGAAGAAGGACACGGGTCAAAAAAAATTCAAAAGAACCACAGGCGGATACCCTTCTCGGAAAATAGAAACCCCCCGAGACCGCAAACCTCCAAGGCCCACCTTTATCCCACTTCCCATTTTTATCAAACCACTTACCCTAATTATGATATATTTATTTTATTATTTTTAAAAGAAAATTTTACATAAGTGTGCTATAATTTTAGAAATAAGTTGATTAATGGATGATAAGTAACATTAAAAAAAATTAAGAAAACCTAATTAATTATATGAAAATATAACTTTGGATGAAAGCTTATAATTTTTGACATAATTTGTACTCAATTCAACTAAAAATTTCCACCATTAAATGCCAATATTCCATTTGTGATATTGGTATCATATGCTCCTTCCTAAGCCATCACGTGGTAGCTTAGTTTCTAACGACTTAATACAGAAATAATATTATAGCATATAATCCTTAAATAATTATAATATAGTATTGGAAGTTTTCATTTGGCAAGAAATTAACAATTATTGTAAAGTTGTGGTTTTCAAATTAACTTTAAATTTTTCTCAAGAATGTGGTGCTATGTGTAAACACATTTATAAATTTTCCTAGATTTTCTATTAGCTATTAAATGATTAAAAAAAAAAACATCACTCAAAAGTTTCATTTTACAACCATTTTTATGATATCTAAAAACAAATGATTACAAAAAAAAAAAACATCACTCAAAAGTTTCATTTTACAACCATTTTTATGATATCTAAAAACAAATGACAGCCTTTTTTCACTTTTCTTTGCCTCATATATACAGGGACAAGAAAAAGATAGTCGATAGTTCTTTTAAAGAACCATTGGAGTTGGAGCTGGGTACTTGGACCATTTCCATCTTTCAAGATGGGCATACAAATGATTTCTCTCATGCATCTTCACTATAAAATTAGTAAAATGGAAAAATTCATATTTCTCATTCTGATATTTACAAAGATGTATTTTTGTCTTTTAAAGCCATGAACATACATATTTTGCTGTAAATATGGCTCACTTTTTGTGATAGTAAACAGTTCTTAGATCATGCTATTAAAAGATATAATATATGCCCTTTTGATTCAAGGAAGAATTTGTTTTTAATTTAGCTCCAATATGTAAGACTATAAATATGGTTCACCTTTTTGTGATAGCTAACAATTCTTAGATCTTGCTATTCCTGTTATTGAAAGATGTAATTTGTCCTTTTAAATCAAGGAACATTTTTTCTTTTTTTAATTTAATTCCCATATGTAAGACTTGTATGCAAAGTTTTGATGCTCAATCTAGCTACAAAACGTGTTTTTGAAGGCCTATTACAATGTGATCTTGTTTATTACAAACATAGTTAAGGATTATGAACTCAAGTGTTTTGAACCCATTTATAAAAATATTTGGTTAACTTGTTATTTAAAGGGTAGAATGTCATTCAAAATTCAAGAGATGATTATCAACTCCCATTTTGAACATTCACTTCACTTCAATCCAAGTGAATGGAACAAAACCTGAGAAACGGGAACCTAATGAAGAGCTCACCAAGAGAAAGGCTTTACTACCTTCCTTGGAGAAAGTTATTCACAAAGAAAGAAAAGTATATTCATAACTAATAAGAAACCCAATGGTTTAAGTCTTACAACTGGTACCATATTTAGGGAATCAAGGGCCATTACCTCATGACTTGAGTTCCATCCCAAGAAGAAACTTATATTTCTTATTGATTCTAATTTCCTTGTTACAATAATTAACAAGAAGGTTCATATTACTGTAGTTCACTACCTTTTGGCAGGCCCTTTCCTCCCTTTACTCTTCTCTGATTGTTTCATACCTCTTGATTTACTTGTTCCATTGTGTCTCAGATTTATTTCATTCACTCATGGCCAGGATATTCTCTCCATGAAAGAGAGAATGGCACCTTCCTTCATATGGAATAAGCAGGTGTATTTGTTCGAATGAGACCAAGAATTGAAAAAATCTAGACTACTTGTATTGTTGTTCACAACAATATATTCGTCGGTTAAACTGTCCATGACCGTTCTATGTTATATAATATGTACATATTTATATTACATTGTATGTTATATAATTTGGATGTCCATGAACATTGTATGTTATATAATTTGTACAAATTTATATTGTCACGTGATCAATATTCCCAGCAGTGGATTCATGTGTTAAAATGTGGATGATCATTGTATGTTATATAATTTGTACAAATTTATATTGTCACGTGAGATATGTCTTTGTAGATTGAATCTGAATTAAGTGAGATATTTGTATAAAATATATTCTATTAGATTGAATCTGAGTGACATGACATATCTGTGTAATATCTTGACAAGTAAAAGTAATTGGTTATAGAGCATTTAATGCTATGTATGTTTTAATGTAGAGTAATTAATTCAAAATTATTTTATATTCAAATGCATTATTACCAATATGTTGTAATATCATTTAGTTTTAGTTTTATTTATGTGCATAACAAATTCACTAAATTTCATATTTCATTTGAATTTTATATTATAAAATTTATATATAATAAAATAATAAGTATAAAATTTACAATTATATATATATGTGTGTTGCTTGAAAAAAATTCTTTATATTCATTAGAGGAGAATACAGATGTTTCCTATACAAAATTTAGGATATGAAGTGCTACAAGAACAATAAAACAACCTTCCAAAAAAGAGGTTTTTTACAACCGCCAAATCTTTTACAAAATTCATTTATAGTCAAGACTAAAAAATATTCACTTCCTATACAAAATCGATACAGAAAATCAAATGAAAGGATACATATGAAACTCCACTGATTTAGTTTCCTCATTGTTGAGGAACTCATAGAGGTCAAAAGAACTAGTCAGAGGAGTTAGAGTTGAATCTTTGGACATGTGATCACTTTCGAATTCAGTTCTCTGTATATATGGATGAAGGAGAGATATTCAAAAGAAAGGAGAGTATTAGAGATGTCACTGAGAAAAAGTTCTAATATCACATCCCACATTCTTATTTGTTTGTTTTCCCAATCGATTACAATATTAAAGTCCCCCATAATTTGAATCTTGGGAACTCCCCTTTTTAATGCAATTTCTAGGATAGTGTGCAACAATATGAACTCAAATCTATTGTTGGTGCCCCAACTAGTAGATTTCATATGTGAATATGATGGTTCTATTGAATATATAAAACTACTCCCTTTCAAAAAATGCTTGGGTGACCCTGACAAGCATAATCAAAGAATCCCCATGGAATGTTGAGGTCTAGATTAGACATGGAAAGAAGCCTAGGGTCCTTGAATTTTAGGGATTTCACAAATTCATTGGAAAGATTCAAGACGATATCAACAACTAACTTTGGAAAAATATATTTATCCTTAAATATGCTTGATTTCCTTTCCCACCATAGGTTGTTCACTAGAATACTTGGCACACCTTCATATCGCTTGATTTCCTTATCTTCTAACTAGTCCTTCAAGCTATCTTCCATGCATACTTTTGACCACGAAGAGGTGGATTTCAGTTCCTTATGGACAATTATGACAAATTGGTCTACATATACACAATCATAAAAAATATGTGAGTAGTTTTCTTTAGAATTTTTATAGAGACCACTTCTACTAAGACCCACCCATCCTCTTTTTAACCCAATATCCCATGTAAGGAGTTTGTTATTCAAAGTTATCCAAAGGGTTATATTTGATGCAAGTTCCACGATAGAGTTCACTCCATCTTCTACGTCCACATAGGGGGATGCAATGTCATGAAATGGTAGTGCCACATCATATGGATATGGGTGATGTGGAGCCACATGGGTGTCACGGGGCACTGTAATGGAAAAAGACATGAGAACTTTAGGGAGCCATAAATTTCATTCCAGAGCTTGGATTTGGACAAAATTTTAGTTGTTGGAAAGCTATCGATGCAAATAACATGATGGTGACCTTTAGAAGTGGTTTCGAAGTAGTTGAAGAAAAGCGAAATTTTTTATGCCCCATCCGTTAAAAGAGTACTAAGGGGGTTGGGTGTGTTACAAAATAAATTCATTTACTAAAATGATAGAATTGCGTACCCACCAAATGATGTGAACCAAGATATAGGGAAAACCTCGATAAAGTTTGTCTGTGTGGTTTGAGAGCTATCCCTTTAGAAAATATACCAAATTGTTACTGTGCCAAATTCCAAACTTCCCAAAGACAAATTTTACCTTTGTAATAACTTGAACAACATAGGGACAAGAGATGAAAAGGTGGGATACATATTCCTTGCTTACTTTTTAAAATAAACAATAACTTAGACTGATCCAGCCCCTTTTGAGATAATTGTCCTAAGTGAGAAACTTATTACATATCGCCAACCAGAGAGAAATTTTTCTTTTTAGAGGAGATTTTAACTTCCATAATATGGCTCACCATCATTGTCTCTCATCAGTTTGTGTAGATTCAAAATGCACTTGATAGCCAAGCTTGATAGTGAAATCATCATAGGAAGGATTTATTGTCTAGATTAGCGTGTCTTCTTCGTCCTTAGGGAGATGGATATGGTTAAGAATGAACAGATAGACATACTAATACTACGTGAGGGAATATTGTCTAAAGAATCCCAAAAATTCATCATTTTTCTAGCCTTTGTTTCCACGGGATTGTAGAATATGAGCTCTAGAATCACTGAAAAATAAAATATTGTTTTCATGTAATTTACCAGTGAAATAAATGGGAAGGGATATCGTCGTAGTGCAACAATGGGTCTTTAACTATACACACCTTACTACCAATTCCTATCTTCCAGGTTGTCCATTGACTAGTTAGGGGGGAAGTTGGAGACAAGGCTCTGCATACTATGGATCCTATAAAAGACTTGCACGAGCTTCTAAACCATTCCTCCACAATATTCCCTTGAAAATAATTTGATTTCATAACATAGCCCCACATTCTAGTGTTATGAACCAGTCTCCAAAGACTTTGTGCCATGAAATCTTGAGAAAAATGAAAATGTATTTTTTATCCCCAATCCCCCAAGATATTACAAAAGAGATATCCTCACCCATTTTACAAGAGGGATCCATCCTAACAGACTGATCCCACCCCAAAGGAATATGAAATTCAAATTTTGTATTTTGTATATTATACCTTTGGGAACGATGGCGTTAGAAGTCCAATATATTGAAGTTCCTTCCAAAAGGACCTTGAAAAGGGTTATCATTCCTCCTCTTGAAAAGAAACAAGTAGTTCGGTAAGTAATTCTTTTTTCCACTTTTCTACCAAGCCATAACCAATTTGTAAATTTGTAGTTTGGGTTTAAGGAAAATATCAAGGTATTTGAAACCCTTGAGGAACTTAGAGTGAGGGTAAGGAAGGTACTCACAAATACATGCTTCATCAGCGTCATTAATTTCATTGAAAGGGGTACAATATTTTCCCACATTTATAACCATACATGTAGCTTTATAGAAAATATTGAGTGTGTTTCTTAGGGCCTCAGATTCCTTAAGAGATCCATTGGTGAAGAAGAGGATGTTGTCAACAAAGAGGAGGTTATAAAGGGATTCCTAACCTATAACCATGACCCATTTGATCGTACCTGAGGACTTTGCTTCCTTGATCAACTTGTTGATAGCTTCAACAACTAAGAGAAAAAGAAAAGGATTCAAGGGGTAACCCTGGAAGATACCCCATGAATCATGGAAGAAAATGGAAGAAGCTCCATTGATCAAAAAAATTAAAGTGGGGTTCAAAACACAACCCATGATCCAATTGAATACCTATAGGCTCATTCCAAATTGAATCAGAACCATCATTAAGAAGTTCTAGCTAACCCTTTTGTAAGCATTGGATAGATCTAATTTGAGAATAGACGTTGTATGGTTTTGAACATGGGTTGAGTGTAGGCCTTCTTGTGCCAAAGAGACCACATCATGAATCTATCTCTTGTGAATAAACCCATAATATTATTATGTTATGATATCACTAAGAATGGGATTTAAACGTCTTCCTATACTCTTGGAGATTATTTTATATATATAATTACAACACGAGATGGGACCATAGTCGTTAAATGTTTTACCGTCTTTTTTTTTAATGAGGGAAAGGAATGTAGAATTGAATGCACCCAACAATTTTCCAGACCTCTGGGATTCCTTGAATACTTTGAGTCGATCATCATTGATAAGTTCATAAAAACCAACAAAAACTTCAACTGATATCCCATTAGGGATATGACATTTACCTTTATCCATTAAGGATAGGGTGGAAAGCAGCTCAGATTCTGAAACATCCTTGGATAGGTCCTTGATCATGTCTTTGTTGATGAGCCTAGGGAATTTTACAACAACCTCCAAAAATTCCTAAATTGGACAACCGACCAGTTCCTGGAAGAGAGCGTTGAAACGATGGATAACCTCTATGTATTTTTCCTAAAAGGAGAGAGCTATTGAACCATCTAAATATTGAATCTCCCATATAGTGTTGACGTTTTTCCTAAAATTAGAGTAATTGTGAAAATACTTTTTATTATTGTCTCCTTCAAAAATCCATAGTCCACAAGTTTTTAAATGCCACCTTTATTCTTCCACACTCAAGAGAGAGTGACAGTTTGCTTCACAATACCTAATCTGATTTAGAAGTTCAAGATTTCATCCATCAATAGAATTGACACTGTAAACAATGGAAAATTGAGATTTGAGATCGTGTAACTGTATTTTTAATTTTTCATTGTACTCTTTTGCCCATTTTTTTTAAACTGCCTTTACATTCAATAAGTTGACAGTGAATTGTTTCATATCCAAATCATGAGATGCATGATTGTAGTGGATCAATGTTGACGTTATTAAATACCTATAATCATATTCTAAGATCCATGCAAGGTTAAATTCAAAGGGTGAGGGAGGATTGTCTTCACATGTATTAGTTTGGAATAAGATGGTAGAGAGTTTAGAGATACCACCTGCAGACACCCAAGATTTCAATGTTAAAGGAATATTGTGTGACAATTCTGAGACTGATAAATATTCCAAGCATTTAGAGATATCTGCATTCCCCAATTTGAAGTTTCTCCAAGTAGACATCATCTTAATAGGGAAAGATCAATTAGATCATTTTTTCCCAGAATCTCATTAAAGAAATCACAAAGAGGGTCCCTTCAGGGATTTGTGCCCCATAATTCACTTAAACTGAGTGTGAAATTAAAGTCCCACCCAATAGGTTTCATAGGATCTTGAAGTACCCCTAAGTTGTCCAAGTATTCCCAAAATGGGATGCAATTAACACAAGGGTCATAGATGTTTAAGATGGACCAAGGGTTTGGCTAATTTTTGAGTTCCATTTTCACAAAGATAGTAGAAGAAAGTGCGGTAGTATAAATAAATTTATAGGAGGGAATCCATCATGTGATGAGACCTCCATATTGACCCACAACATAAAGAGAGAAAAATGTCTAATTCTTGAGCCATTTTTTGAGAATGGATTGGAAATTAGACCCCTCACAGTTGGTTTACTGAAGTAAAATTACTTCAGGATGATGGATCATAATGATCCTTTTGAGGGAATATTTTTTAGGGTACCCCCTACCCCTATGATATTGAAATACAACACAATCATGGAGGGGACCTATTGGGGGATCTCCCCACTCCAAGGGCCTTGAAATTATTTTTTTCTTCCCTTTGCTTATGTCGATAAATGCATTTTTCTACGCTTTTAGGAGGTGGGACTTTCTACTCACATGATTTTTTGAAAGAGGATTAGGGGAAATACATCCTTGAGAGAAACCCTCAGACAACTTGACTCGAGAACGAAGAGTGTAACCAAATTTGGGGCAGGGAAGGTCACAAGGGGGGTAGTGGGGAGGGGAAGATAGGTATTGCTCAAGGAGGGGAGGGGATAGGAGGGGAGGGGGGAAGATAGGTAGGGAAGAATAAGAGGAAACAAGGATATAGGATTCAGGGAAAGAGGAAGGGAGAAGAGGAGCGAGAGAAGAGGGGGAAGAGGGGCACCAAAAGAAGGAGAGAGGGGAGGGGAAGAGAGGAAAAAAAGAGACTTACCAGGAACAGATCCTTTTGAAGCTGTATAATCCATATTGACACCCGAGAGATCCTTGTCAAAAGCCTTCGCATTACCCGATATTTCCTGCACCATGACCTCCTCACTAGGGAAAGCTTACTTTGAGTTTTAGACTCAAATATTACGAGGTTTTGGAGGTTGCAAATTCTAATTCGAACATTGAGAAATCAAATGACCTGTGTCATGCAGGGATAATTTTAAGGATGGAAATTTATATTAAAATTTAGAAACCTGAGCTAATATTAATAGTTGTTAATATGGAAAGTGAAAATGTTTGGTGAAAGTTCTGTAAAAATATTCAAATTTCTAAGGATTTTATATAGTTTCTATAAAATGTTGGCAATTTTTAAGGTAAAATAATTTTATACTATGGAATTTGGGCAAATTGGTTTTAGAAAAAATAGAAATTAGCAAATTGTTTTTTTGGGAAAAACCATGGAAAATTATCCCATTTGCGAAATTTACCCCCTAAAATCATGTATGTTATCATGAAACGTGTGACAGTGGAAGGGAATATTCCAATATTCAATGCATTGAACCTAGGTGGAATTACCAAGAACCAAGTCGATCGCATCCATTAAACCCTAGCTAATGTTCACTTCCAATTGAATCCAGGTCCAACACCTATCAAAATTTTTCTTCCAGTCAAGATCGACGGACACAAACCATCCTAATTTATTTCCTATGGCATTGATAGCCACGTTGTTCTAGAAAAACCATGACAGTCTAGGAATGATTTCCCAAATATTCATGGTGGATATAGCATCCTGAAATGGATCGAAATCAATTCTCCAACGATGAGGAATTAGGCCAAAAGGTCTTGATGACCAATCCTTTTCAAAAAAATTATTTGCATCTTCTTCGTTCTGAAACACGAATCCAAGCCACCCCCTAACCATTTGTTTGCATGTCAGGCTTCTAGCCAATGAGTGGCTCCCAATTTCTCTCTACCCATCGAGTGAGCGCATGATAGTTAACTACCTTGCCACAGAATTTGTCAACCAAAGGCTTGTTTGTTAGAGTTGGTATGTCCTGAATGGAGATGTCCTCACTTACCACTAGGTTCGCTTGAGATGTTTTGACACATATACTATGCTTGGAGGGATTATAAGGGAGGGGGATGCAAATAGGGGGAGGACCAGTGCATTCAGGAGATGAAGCAGATTCAGGGGGAGAGATAGTGGGAAGAATTGAGGAGGGGGGAGTAACAAAGGGAAACAAGAGAATTAGAAAGGGTCTTAGAGGAGGGAGCGAAAGAGGGGGAGGAGAAGATGAGGGGACTAGAGCTGGGATCCTAGATAGGGGATCCTTCAAAATCTAGTGAGGAATTCGGGGGATCTCGAGGAGGGTGGTGAAGAAATTCATCCTGTATTCGAAAGGATTGGTCTTCGGTGGCACTTAGCTTGTAATTGACATCATCCATGCGAAAAAGGATGCTCTCGCTGAAAAAAGGGGATGAAAATCATTAAGAGGGAACCAAAAAGAGAAGGAAACAACTGAGGAAGAGACTGGTGGGAGGATGGGAAACTGGGATCGGAGCCACAAGAGAAGAAGGAAACAAGTCAAAAAAATTGGAAAAGATCTACACACGAATACCCTATCTAGAAAAAATAAATCATCTAAGACCACAGACCTCCAAGCCCTTGTTATAAAAATAGGATCACAAATTAATAAAATAAAACAAATGAAAAAAGAAAACACAAAATATACATAATACAATAGAGACACAGATACACGTGGTTCACCCAGTGTGGGCTATGTCCACCAGAGAAATTGCTAGGTCCTTCATTTTTATTATCTAGCAAATGAAGTGATACAAACTACAACACACCCGCTATAACTTCCTCTTCTTTCTCTCATATTATCCTCTCTTAGAATACAATAATCACACACATACACAACCATAACACAATTCCCTCATAAAACAGGGTTTCCCTATAGGAAAAAAAATGCTAACATAACTTCAATCGTTAGATCTGCAACCTTATAATAAACAGTCCATATTGATTATGCAATTACATATTTTACCGCCTGGAGCCCCTGGTGATAGTTGTGGGGGGGAAAGTGCCCCAAACTCCCCCCGTTATGGAATGGGGTCCAAGCACGACTGAAACAAACCTCTGAATCAGGAAGATAATCAAGCTCCACAAGTTACCACAACCAACAATCTCTCACTTAGAGATTGATCACAAAAACTCCATTGTTGATGTACTTGTTGGACTATACTCCACCTTGGACCTGGAAAATTTCTCATCTTCACCTTCATGCTTGAAGACCAACTGAAACTGAGCAGGAACTCAGTTTCTCCCTGGTTACTACCTTTGTTAACATGTTTACAGGATTATGGCTAGTATGTATCTTTTCAAACTCCAAATGTCCATCTTCCAAGACAGATCGTATGAAATTCTATTTGATTTGTATATGATTAGTATTTGAATAGAAGGATGAGTTCTTTGCAAGAGGAATGACACTCTTAGTATCACATTACAACCTACTATTCTACTACTTCTTTTCCAATTCCTCCATAAACCTCTGTAACCAAATCATTTTTTTACTAGCCTTTGTAGAAGCAACATACTCTCCTTCCGTTGTTGAAAGTGAAACAAACTTTTGCAGTTTCGAAATCCAACTTACATCAATTCCACCTATAGTAAAAACATACCCTTTGGTGCTTCTCCTGCTATCTTTATCACTTGCCATATCTGAATCAACATATCCTTGTAGAACAGTGTCTGAACCTCCAAAACATAATGCATGAGTAGAAGTACCTATCAAATACCTGAGAATCCACTTACCTCCTCCCAATGTTCTTTACCTGGATTGTTCATATACTTTCTCACAACTCCCACTGCATGTGCAATATCTAGTCTTGTGAAAACCATCGCATACATCAAGATGCCAACTACTGATGAATAAGGGACCCTGAACATGTATTCTATCTCCTTCTGTGTCTTGGTACACATTTCCTTAGTTAATTTGAAATGGCTGGCCAAAGGTGTACTAAATGGTTTTTCATTCTTCATTCTAAACCTCTCCAACACCTTCTCTATGTATTCACCCTAAGACAATGTCAATTTGCGATTTTTTCCTATCTCTTGTTATTCTCATACCAAGTATTTTATTTGCAGAACCCTAATCCTTCATCGCAAATGAATTAGATAATTTATTCTTGAGCACATTTATATCATGCATGTTAGACCCTGGAAAAAGCATGTCATATACATACAATAGAAAGATAATATAGATTCCATTTTCTAGCTTTCTAAAATAAACATAGTGATCAGAATGACATCTACTATAACCTTGTTCTGTCATAAACCCGCCAAACTTCAAATACCACTTCCTTGGAGCTTTCTTTAGGCCATACAAGCTCTTCTTCAACCTGCATACCAAATTCTCTTTTCCTTTGCCTTCATACCCCTATGGTTGTTGCATATAAATCTCTTCCTCCAAATCCCCATGGAGAAAAGTTGTTTTTACATATAATTATTTAAAAATCAAATATTCTACTGCCACAAGACTTAAAATAGTCCTAATTGAAGTAATTTTAACAACAAGAGAAAATATTTCATCAAAATCTATACCTTTCTTTTGTGCAAACCCCTTTACAACAACTCTATCCTTTTACCTATTTTTTCCTCCATCTTCTTCCTTCAACCTCTAAACCCATTTATTCTGCAATGCTCTTTTTTCTACAGGCAATTGAACCAAGTCCCAATTCTGGTTATTTACCAAGGAATCCATTTCCTGTTTCATGCCTTACTCCCACTTCTTTATAGTGTCTACTTGCATTTCCTATTCATAACTTTCTAGTTCACCAAAATCAGTCAACAGTAAATAATACAATGAAGGTGAGTATCGTTCAGGGGGTCTACTTAACCTAGTATATCTTATAAAAACACTTGGAGGAGTTTGTGGTACCCTCTGTTCCTGTTGTTGTACATTTTTATTTTCTGGTAACTTATGAATTTCTTTTTCAATGATCTCATCAAGCACTTTGTATTCTGATTTTTCTTTTTCCTATTTCTTTCCTTGCAACTGATCTTTGTACATGACCTTCTCATTGAATATGACATCTCTACTCCTAATGATTTTGTGATTTTCATAATCCCATAACTGATAACCAAAATCATTAACATCGTATCCAATAAAGGTACACTTCTTGGATTTTTCCTCAAGCTTTGTTCTATTTTCTTTATTAATATGGACAAATGCTTCACAACCGAAAGTCTTCAAAAAATAATAGTTTTCCTTTTTACCTATCCATGCCTCCTCTAGAAATCCACCATCCAAAGAACTTGAAGGTCCTCTGTTTATTAACTACAAAACAATATCTACAACATCTTCCCCAAAATGTAAGGGAAACCCAACATGCAATCTGATACTCCTTGCATGCTCCATGATTGTCCTATTCATCCTTTATGACACACCATTTTCTTGTGGTGTTCCCAGAAGTGTCTTCTCTCTACAAATCCCATGGTATGAACAATAATAATCAAACTCCTTTCTGCAATATTCACCTCCATTGTTTGATCTGATACGCTTCAACCTTTTTCTTATCTCATTTTCAACCAAATCTTTCCATTTCTTAAAATTATCAAAAACATCATATTTTTGTTGAATGCAACAGACACAAGTTTTTCTAGTTGCGTCATCGATAAGAGTAACATAATAACAAGATCCACCAAGTGATGATACCTGAGCTAGTCCCCATACATATGTATGCACAAGCTCTAACCTTTCACTCTTCTTTTCTTTTCCAACTCTGAGAAATCTGACTCGCTTTTTTTTCCATAAACACAATGCTCACAGAAATCCAAATCAATTTGTTTAATATCTGGAAACAAATTTGTTTTGTGAAATATCTACATCCCCTTCTCACTCATGTGTCCAAACCTATGATTCCACATTGTTGTATCCACTCTTGTAGAAGCTAAAGATGTATAAGAATCAGTATTACCAGTACATAAATACAATGTACCTACCTTCTCTCCTTTTTCTATCACCAGTGATCCTTTGGTGACCTTCCACACCTTATCTGTAAATACAGATAAACAACCTTCACTTTCCAACTACCCTGTTCAAATTAGAGTTTTACTTAGATCTACAACATGTTTGACTTGTTTCAAAAACCATTGGTTTCCATTCTTTTTCTTTATTTGTACCTTACGCACTCCAACAATTTTTCATGGTGCATCATCACCCAAATGAACTTGTCCAAAATCACCTTGACCATAGTCTAGAAAATGTTTCCTATGGGGTGTGGCATGAAATGAAGCCCCTGAATCTACTACCCAAGACTCAGAAATATTATCTACAGAAAGAATCAAAGCATCTTGTAAGACATCACTTGTTACATTTTCTTCTTGATTTTTCTGTTGTTGTTTTGGAGCTTTGCAGTTTTTCTTCACATGTCCTTTCTTCCCACAATTCCACTACTCTATATTTCATAGTCTAGATTTGGATCTTCCCTTCCTAGAATTCCCATGGTTCCCTGAGCCCTTTCCTTTATCATTTTGTCTTCCCTTGTTCTCCACTATCAAAGAATTACCTGATGTATCACCTGTTCTTTTTCGTTGCATTTCCTCGCTAAGGATAACACCAACAACATCATCAAATTTTAGAGTGTTTGAACGAGAGACAGAGTTACTTACAACCGTGAAAAATCCATTCCATATTTTTGGCAATGAGTATGAGATTAGAAGATCCCTTAACTCACCATCAAAGTCCATTTTTACAGAACGTAGTTGATTAGTAACCGTATTAAATTAATTTAAATGATCTGCAATAGAACCACCTTCTGACATCTTCATATTAAATAATCTCTTCATTAAAAATACCTTATTGGACACTGAGGGTTTTTCATACAATTTATCCAATGCATCCATCAGCTCCTTCATTGTCTTTTCCTTTGAAATATTGAAACCCAACGACACTTCCAAGCTCAACCTTATCGTTCCTAGTGACTCTCTGTCAAGAACCTCCCATTCTTCTTCCTTCATGGTCGTTTGATTCTTTTCTATTCCATCCAATGGTAGGAATAGATCATTCTGATATACATAATCTCCCATCTGCATCTTCCATAACTGGTAGTTTTGGCCATTAAATTTCTCGATGATAAACTTTTCATCTTCTGCCATCGCTCCCACTCGAATTAGGAACCCTCTTTTCTTGTGAGTTACCTTTCGCTCTGATATCGGTTGTTAGAAAAATAGGATTGCAGAGAAATAAAATAAAACAAATGTGGAAATAAAAAAGAAAATATACACAATACAATAGAGACAGAGATATACGTGGTTCACCCAGTGTGGGATGCGTCCACCAAAGAAATTTATAGGTCCTTCCTTTTTATTATCCAGCAAAATGAAGGAATACAACCTACAATACATCCGATGTAACTTCCTCTTCTTTCTCTCACAGTATCCTCTCTCAGAATAAAATAATCACACACATACATAGTTGTAATACAATTCCCTCATAAAAGATGGTAGCCTTCTAGGGAAAAAAACCCTAACATAGCTTCTACCATCAGATCTGCAAACTTATAATGAATGGTCTAGATTGATTACAAAATTACAATATTTTACCCCCCTGGACCCCCTTGGCGATAGTTGTCAGGGGAAAGCCCCCCACACTCCCCGTTATAGAATGAGGTCCAAGAAAAGCTAAAAAAAACATCTGAATCAATAATATAATTAAGCTCCACAACCAATAAACGTGCCTTTGTCACACTTCCTATATTTATCAAAACACTTACCATGATTATGTTATATTTATTTTATTATTTTTAAAAGAAATATTTAGATAAGTGTGCTATAATTTGAAAAATAAATTGATTGATGGATATAAAGTAACATTAAAAAAAAAAAAATCCCCCCGGATGGGGTGACACGCGATCAACCGGAGAACACGTGGATGCCCGTCGGGACGCCAATTCATGGCATCGACCGACGAACTCCCACCGAGCACTAAATGCCCATGGCTCACGCACAGCGGCCATCGATGACGCACCCTCTCGCGCGAGGGGAGAGTACCTCGACCCAGCGCACTCACAGCCCTCCATCAATGGACGAGACGGGCATTCAATTCGACAGGAGTTACGGGAGAATGAAAGGTGGTAGGGGAATTCGACCTTCCGCAGTGTTCATTTGGCTAATCCTCATCTCCTCGCCCCCGCCAGAGCTTGGTTGCAGCGCTACAGAGCAGA
>ML777378.1:543448-601384 GCA_009831015.1 Picea engelmannii | reverse complement strand
ATATATATATATATATATATATATATATATATTATAAAATTTATATGTTTAAGGTTGGAAAATAAACTTTTAAAAAATATTGGAAAATATTAACAAGAATAAATTAAGACAAAAAAATTCAAAAATAAGAGATATTTGTACCAATGATATATTGTTAATTGAAATATTGTTGTGTTGATAATATACTGTTTATAAATTATCCGCCCCCTCCCTCATATTCGAAAATATTAACAAGAATAAATTAAGACATAAAAAAATTCAAAAAATAAGAGATATTTGTACCAATGATATATTGTTAATTGAAATATTGTTGTCTTGATAATATATTGTTTATAAATTATCCGCCCCCCTTCCTCCCTACCTCCACCCCGCCCCCACCATTTTGTTAATATTTACATATTTTTACATATTTAATTGTGTAATAAGTTTACAACTATCATGAGTAGCTCGACCACTAAAGCGGCTCTCATGAGTTCTTGGTATGAGTAAGCTACTAGTTTCATTTAAATTGGTAGGGGCTTGTGAGTTGGCCAACATTATTTTTTAGAAAATCAATTATATAATCTATTATAATAATCTTTTTGGGATGAGATTTCATTATTATAATGGAAAAAAAAATATAATTTGAAATTACAAAAAAGAGTTCTACAATGATGAGTTATTTTTGTCATCTACTAAAAATATTTTTTTATCTTTAGTGATAGAAAGACATGTCATAAAGGGCAAAAAAGAATTCTACAATGATGAGTTATTTTTGTCATCTACTAAAAATATTTTTTTATCTTTAGTGATAGAAAGACATGTCATAAAGGGCAAAAAAGAGTTCTACAATGATGAGTTATTTTTGTCATCTACTAAAAATATTTTTTTATCTTTAGTGATAGAAAGACATGTCATAAAGGACATGATTAATGAAAACATGAGCTCCCTTCAAGATATGTCATTTCTAGGTGTCTATGGTCATGACAAATTGTGCACCTCATGATGATGGAAAACATTGGCAAACGATTTGAATTTAGTATGAGGATCACCTTAGGATTATGTAGGGGAATCAAGGTATGGAGATTGGATGTTGAGTGGATCTTTGCAATTATGGAATCGTCCAAATTAAATTTGAGGGAATGGAGAGGAGTTTTTTTAATATACAGGAGGTTGTTTTTGGTGTCATAAAGAGTTTGGAAGTATGAAAGATGAAATGAATAGTACTAGCATAGGAAATAAAATCCAATCTTATCACATATTGGATATGGATTAGACGAGTTACTTGATTAGGGATTCAAAGGAAAAACATCCAACCTAACCTTTCTATGATTGATGACTATTTGGTATCCTCAGTAATATATGAGGAGGTATATTTTGTAAGGATTGAGAGACAATGTTTGTAGTAATTTTGATGGATTCTCGTAATTGGAAGATGGAAATGTCAACAACATATGGCTAATGTCACTACAAGAACCCAAGTATTATTAGTACACATATGGTGAGACCAACCAGTCTAAATTAAGGGATTAAGTGACCCAACACTAATTTCTATAGGAATGATGAGGCTAAGTCCATTAACCTAGGAAGGATTACTAGATGAGGAAAAAGACACTTATGAGTTTGGTCTATCCTTGTCATTCCCTTATAATGCGTGTTTAATAAGAATACGATGTCAGTGAAATATAATTATTATCTTATTCATATATTTCATTATTACTATGTATATGTATTTCCAAACCAACCCAATTTTTATTTCGGGATAGTTGTGAGATCATGTATATTGTATTTAATGTACTTGGAAAATCACTGCTACACATAGATCTAAAATCACTCAAAATTTTCAATGTTAATGTGAATGAAGTCATGATTTATATGACTTACTTGGCGATATAATTTATGGATTCTTTGTGTTTCATATTAGGGGAAATTTGATGTCTAAAATAGGTTTCTTAAATAAAATAATAAAATAAGAGTTACGAATTGTGGGGGGGAAGAGAAGGAGGGTAGAAGAAGAGGAAGGAAGGACAGATGATTCAGGGAAGGAGGAAGGGGGGAAAAGAGTGGGAGAAGAGGGGGAAGAGGGGCAGCATGGGAAGGAGAGAGGAAGGGGGAAGAGGAGTGGGAGAAGAGGGGGAAGAGGGGCACCATGGGAAGGAGAGAGGGAGGGGAAGAGGGGAGAAAAAGATACTTACCAACAAGGGGTCCTTCTGAAGCCACATAATACAACTTGATGGATGAAATATTGTTTCCCAAACCCTTCCCATTGCCCCATGTTTCTTGCACCATGACCTCCGCACTGGAGAAAGCTTATTTTGACTTTTTGACCCCTTACAAGGTTTTGGAGGTTGCAAGTTCTTCTTCGAACACTGAGCAATCAAATGACCTATGTCATGACATATGTGACAGTGGAAGGGAACCTTCCAATATTCCATGCACTGAACCTAGTTGGAATTATGGAGAACCAGGTTGATTTCATCCACTAAATCCTTTCTAATTTTCACTTCCAACTTAATCTAGGCCCAACACCTATCAAATTTTCTCTTCCAATCAAACTCAAGGGACATGAACCATCCTAATTTCTTTCATGTGGCCTCAAGAGCCACATTGTTCTATAAAAACCATGCCAATATGGGAAGGATTTCCCAAATATTCATGGTGGATATGGTGACCTGAACCAGGTCGATATCAATTGTCCAATAATGAAGAATCAGGCTGGAAGGTCTCAATGACCAATCCTTTTCAAAAAACCTATTTGCATCTTATTTGGTATGAAAAAAGAATCCAAGACAACCCCTAACTTTTGTGTGAATGTTGGGCTTGTAATTGATGAGTGGTTCACAAATCCTCTCTACTCACAAAGCGAGCACATGAGAGATAACTACCTTACCACAAAAGTTGTCAACCACTTGACTGTTAGAGTTCAGATATCCTTGCCTACTACTGGGTTCACTCCAAATTTTTTGACATAGATACTACACTTGGAGGGATTATAAGGGTGGGGGATGCAATTAGGGGGAGCACCAGAGCATTCAATATATGAGCTAGGAGTAGAGGGAGAGATAGTGGGAGGAGTCGAGGAAGGGGGGAGGGAAGAGGGGGATAGACAAAGGGGAAAATGGGAAGAAAGGGCCTTAGAGGAGGGAGAAAAACAGGGGAGGAGGAGACGAGGGGACTAGAATCATGATACGAGCCAAGGGACCCTTCAACATCTAGTGGGGAAGGTAGGGGATCCCGAGGAGGGCGGTGAAGAAATTCATCCTCAATGGAAAAGACATGCTCGTCTGTGGGACTTAGCTTGTAATTCAGGTCATCCATGCCAAAAAGGATTCTCCAACCAAAAAAAAGGGGATGAAAATCATTAAGTGGCAACCAACAAGAGAAGTAAACCACCAAACAAGAGACTAGTGGGAGGATGAGAAATCGAGACTGGAGCCACAAGAGAAAAAGGACATCGGTCAAAAAAATTGCAAAGTAACCATAGGTGGATACCCTCTCCAAAAAAAATAAAACCCTTGAGACCGCAGACCTATAAGCCTCACCTTTTTCCCACTTCCTATATTGATCAAATCACTTACCATGATTATGTGATATTTATTTTATTATTTTTAAAGGAAAATTTTAGTGAGGTGAAATCCCTAGAGGGATTCCTTGTCCATACTAGCGTTTCTTCTTCGTCCTTAGAGAGATGTATATGGTTAAGAATGAGAAGCTAGACATATTGATACTAGGTGAGGGAATTTTGTCTAGACAAATCCAAAAATTTAGCATTTTCCAACCTTCTTTTCCATGGTCTTGCGGAATCTGAGCTCTAGAATCGCTAACAAAGAAAATATTGTTTTCATGTAATTTATCAATTAAAGAGGTGGGAAGGGAGATATTCAGAGCCCAACAATGGATCTTTCCCTATACACACCTTACTACCACTTCCTATCTTACAGGTTATCCATTGGCCAATCAGGGGGGAATTTGGAGCCAAGTCTCTCCATACTATGGATTGTGTAGAAGACTTGCACGATCTTCTAAACCATTCCTCCATAGTCTTGCCTTGAAAATACTTTGATTTCATAACACAACCCCATATGCTAGTGTTATGGACTAGTATCCAAAGACTGCATTCCATGAAAGATTGAGAAAAAAAAAAACTTATTTTTTATCCCCAGTCCCCCATATTTCGAAAGAGTGATTCTCGTCCATTTTACAAGAGAGAGCCATCCTAAGAGACTAGTCCTATTAGAAAAATAGGATCAAAAATAAATAAAATAAAATTAATTTGGAAATAGAACACATAATATACACAATACAATAAAGACACAGATATATGTGGTTCACCCATTGTGGGCTACGTCCACTAGAGAAATTGCCAGGTCCTTCCCTTTTATTATCCAAAAAAAATGAAGGGATACAACCTACATCACACCTGTTGTAACTTCCACTTGTTTCTCTCACAATCTCCTCTCTCAGAATAGAATATTCTCCATAATACACATCCTCAATACAATTCCCTCATAAAACATGGCTTCCTTCTAGGGAAAAAAAACCTAACATAACTCTTACCGTCAGATTTGCGACCTTGTAATGAACAGTTCATATTTACTACAAAATTACAATATTTGAATTTCAAAAAAACAAAAATATCCATGGGGGGGCATGAATTGTGTATCCTATAGTTTATTTTACCTACATATGAATTAGGAAGATAATCAGGCTCCACAAACAACAATCTCCCACTTGGAGATTGATCACAACAACTCCACTATTGTTGTATCTGTTGGACTATACTCCACCTTGGACCTGGAAAATTTCTCATATTAACATTAATGCTTGAAGACAAACTGAAAATGAGCAAGAACCCAGTTTCTCCCTGGTTACTCCCTTTTTTAACATGTCTGCAGGATTCTAAAACTCAACTTTTGTATTTTGGATAATATACAGGATTCTAAAAGTCAACTGATTATGGTCCCACACCAAAGGAATATGAAACTCAACTTTTGTATTTTGGATAATATACCTTTGGGAAATATGGAGATATAAGTCCAATATAGTGTATTTCCTTCCAAAACGACCTTGAAAAGGGTGATCCTTCCTTCTCTTGAAAATAAACTAGTAGTGCGGTGAGCAATTATTTTTCCAATTTTTTACCAAGCTATAACCAATCTATAAATTTGTAGTTATTGGGTTTAAGGAAAAACTTGTGTTATTTGAAACCCTCTAGGGACTTGGATTGAGGGTAGAGAAGGTACTCACAAATATTCACTTCATCAGCGTCATTAATTTCATTGAAAAGGATACAAGATTTTTCTGCATTTATAACCATACATGTAGCTTTACATAAAAGATTAAGTATGCCTCTTACGGCCTCAGTGTCCTTAAGAGATTCACTGGTTAAGCAGAGGACGTGGTCAAAAAGTATGAGGTGATAAAGGGATTCTTGACCTATAACCACGACCCCTTTGATCTTACTTGAGGACTTTGCTTCCATGATCAACCTGCCGAGAGCTTCAACAATTAAGAGAAAAAGAAAAGGATCCAAGGGGTAACCTTGACATACACCCCATGAATCATGCAAGAAAATGGAAGAATATCCATTGATCAACACAACGAAGGTGTGGTTTTGAACACAACCCATGATCCAATTGACTACCTATAGGATCATTCCCAATTGAATCGGAACCAACCTTAAGAATGTCCATCTAACCCTTTAGTAAGCATTGGATATATCTAATTTGAGAATGGATGTTATACGGTTGTGAACATGGGTTTAGTGTAGGCTTTATTATGCCCTTATGCCAAAGCGACCACATTGTGAATTTGTCTCTTGTGAAGAAACCCAAAATGTACTTCAGTTATGATATCACTGAGAATGGGATTTAAATGTCTTCCTATAGTCTTGGATATTATTTTATATATAACATTACAACAGGAGATGGGACAATAGTCGAAGAAATTTTTATCATCTTGTTTATTTGGAATGAGAGAGAGGAATGTAGAATTGAATGCACCCAACAACTTTCCAAACCTCTCAGATTCCTTGACTACTCTGAGTTGATCATCTTTGATAAGTTCATAAAAAAAAACAAAAAATTCAACTAAGATCCCATCAAGGCTAGGACATTTACCTTTCAGCATTGATGATAGGGTGGCATGCAACTCAGACTCTGAAATATCCATGGATAGGGCCTTGTTTATGTCTTTGGTTATGAGCCTAGGGAATTTTGAAACAACCTCTAAAACTTATTGAATTGGACAACCGATCGGTTCCTAGAAGAGAGCACTGAAACGATGGAGAACCTCTATGGATTTGTCCTGAAAGTAGTGAGATATGGAACCATATAAAGACTGAATCTCACATATAACATTGAAATTTTCCCTAAACTTAGCGTAATTGTGAAAATACTTCATACTATTGTCTCCTTGAGAAATCCATAGGGCACGAGTTTTGAAATGCCACTTTTTTCTTCCAAACTCAAGAGGGAGTGATGATTTCCTTCTCATTCCATGAACTGATTTAGAAGCTCGATATTCCATCCATCAGTATAATTGACACTGTAAAAGGTGGCTATCTGAGATTCGAGATTGTGTAACTGTATTTTCAATTTTTTATCGTACTCTTAAGCCCATTTTTTTGAAACTTCCTTTACATTCGATAATTTGACTGTGAATTGTTTCATAGCCAAATCATGAGACACATTATTCTAGTGGATCCATGTTGATGTGATTAAGGACCTATAATCATATTCTAACATCCATGAAAGGTTAAATTTAAATCATGAGGGAGGAATGTCTTCACATGCATTAGTCTGGAATAAGATGGAAGAGTGGTCATGTAACATCCAGTTCTACTGAGCATATTTTACACTGACTTATTCTTTGAGGGCACTTGCGAGAAATTGATACCGTTATGATACATTATGATTATGATTTTATTATGACTTATGTTATGATGTCATTGTGATTGTATGATCATTTCGAGATGTATATATGTATCGATAGGTATTATTGATGAGTTTCCATGAGTTTGCAAGATACATGATAGGTTGATGATGTCGATGGAATCAATGAACTTCCTTGTAATTTGGATTGATTCAGGGAGTGGATTTGTAATTAGTTTGAGTATTGAGTTACACACATGTGATTTGTATGATGATTTCATTATGGATTTTATGTATATGGGTTATTGACAATATTCTTGTCAGTGGATGCAGGCTTGGTGATGCTTCATAATCCGACTCACATAAGAAGTAAAGGGGTCATGGAAAGAAACCAGACATTCGAGGGAGAGGTGTGGTAGCGTCCTTTTCACAACATACTAGCACTCCCGCTGTGACCTGAACTGTAGGTTAACGATTACCTAGTTTGATAGGTCCATGATGTTGTGGGGGTAGACTAAGATAGTCACTCACAAAGAAATCTAAGGGGCGTGAAATAAGGAAGAATCTTTATTTCTTAGACAACCCTTCATCTCTCACAAGTTCGACCAAGTGGATTGTTGACTCCAAGTGTCGAAAAAACTTCCAAAACTAGTCAAAGGCAAGTGGCACCCTTGGAGCACGTAGGTGTGTCTTGAAGGGCACGTCACATAATTAAATTGTGAGTCAATAAAAATCTAGATGGCCTAGAAAACATAACGAAATGGTTAGACCTTGTTAGAATAGACTATTAATTAATAATTAATTTATAAGATAATAAATCTAACAGGAGTCTAAGCCTAAATCTAAACTTAAGCATAAGTCTAAGTTTAAATAAGGGACTAAATAAAATATTAAACAAATTAAGGAATTGAGATATAATTAAACTCTAAGAAAAGAGGGATTAAGAATTAAAAGTTAGGTAGATGAACATGTGTGGATGAAAATAATAAAAGAGATTTTTAAATAAAAATAAATTAAAACATGAGAGAATAGTTGTCATAATAGAATAACATCTTGAGTCAATCTACCACTATTACTAACTAAAAGAAGAGTCCTAATCCAACTCAAACTAAGATCTAGATGGGGAATACAAATTGAATGAGGGATTGGGGAACTAAGAAACAACTAAGAGGAAAAATGGGAATACATTGGGAAAAGTGAGAGAAATTGTCTAATTAAATAAAATAAAAAGAGAAATTGCATGTGCAGCTTAGGGAGAATGTGACACATGTAGTGGGTGAATAATCCCTTAATTAAATTATTAGAAATTAATTATTTGTGCATGAGGACGTGTGTCATTGAGAAATTTTCTATAAAATAAACGAGAGAGGGGAAGAGGGGGCTCACTTATTTTTAGTACTGTTATGCTGCCAAAAATTTTCTTGAATAAGTTTTACTTGTGAGAGTTGGGTTCCAAAGCTTGAAGAGAGTGGAAGCTCTTCTTTGAAAGGCAATTTTGGGTGTTATTTTTTTCTGGTTTTTATGATTTTTTTTGGGTGATATTAGTTTTTTTTTAAATTCTTTTTGACAGAAAATTTGTTGACTGCTAATTCTTTTATTAATGAGGATAGTGAATTCCATAATATGTTTAATTAAGAAATTAATCGTTGACTCAGTTACACGTAGACCTAATCGATTGTCTTACAATATGAAATACTTAAGGGTTATATTTTTTATTACAATAAATTTGCACCCATGCTAGAACCAAAAATAAAGTGTAGATATTATAATTATAGATCGTATTATGGGAAGATATTAACAGTTTACTCCCTTTCTGATGAGTATTTATATCAAGTCTTAAGGTAAAGGATATTAGGTGTTGATAAAGAAAACTATTATTGAGTGTCATGCTGAATACTTTCGTTTCACACTTACACTACCATATCATTCACAACGTTTAACTGTTGTGGTTATTACATCCTTGAATTCCGTCGTAGTTATGTGTAGTAGTATGATGTTAATGGGAATTATAGTAACGTGAAGGGAAAATAATGACTACCTTCTTTTCTTGACATAATAGTTATATTAATAACATACAATGAGTAATAAATAAAAGTAAATTCTTGAGATAGGTTCCACTTAGGTACCATTGAATTTGGGTCATATGATTTGGAACTTGACTTGTAAGTGGAAGTTAGATACGTATAATTATTATACGTATATATGTATATACATATTTATATATATGATATTATCTTAATATTTTCTCTATTAGATTTTAGATATGACATTATGAATTTATTACTGGAAGGATAAAGTAACTAATGTAAATGTCATAATTGTTAAGGTGATTTTGTTAATTCAAGATTTTTTTTTTATAGATAAATCGTTACACTGTTTAAATCTTTTTTAGATTTTATGAGGCAAATTGTGCATTATATGGTAAGAATGGTGCAAGATGCACTCACTTGAAGATGGTAAATATATTCATTATTTAAAAGACTCTTTACAATTAAAATTTTAAAATGATGTTGAATTTATGGAAAAGCAGTGATAAAAGTACTTTGACCTTGATGAATAATGGACTCTATGTAAGAATAATGTCTTGATGAATCATAAATAAATTTTCGATGGCTATTTATTATATATAGATGGTATTACTTATGTAATGTTGTAATTGAATTGTCTTAATATGTTTGGATAAATAAAATAAATCAAAACATTTTATGTGTTGAAGACGATTACATTTATATGTGCAAAAAAAATAGGGGGTCATTTCAGGTCGGAGATACCACCCGTGGACACTCAATATTTTAATGTTAAAGGACTATTGTGTAATAATTTTGAGACTGATAAATAGTCCAATCATTTAGAGATAGCTATATCTCCCAACTTGAAGTTTTTCCAAGTAGGCATCATCTAAATAGGGCAAGATCAATTAGATGATTTTTTTCTAGAAACTCATTAAAGAAATCACAAAGACGGTCCCTTGAGGGGTTTGCGCCCCACACTTCACTTAAACTGAGTGTGAAATTAAATTCCCCACCAACTAGCATCATAGGATCTCGAAGCATCCATGAGTTGTCCAAGTATTCCCAAAATGCGACGTGATTAAAAAAAGGGTCATAAATGTTTAAGATGGACCATGGGTCTAGGTGATTTTTGAGCTCTAGTTTAAAAAAGATAACAAAAGAAAGTGTGGTAGTATAAATAAATTTACAGGAGGGACTCCATCCAATGATGAGACCTCCATATTGGCCGACAACATCAAGAGAGAAAAATGTACAATTATTGAGCCATTTTTCAATAATTTCCTAGGATTTCGACCCCTCACACTTGGTTTCTTGAAGTACAATTACTTCATGATGATGTCTCATAATGATCCTTTTGAGGGAAATTTATTTAGGGGTTCCCCCTGCTCCTATGATATTGAAATAAAACACAATCATGGAGGGGACCTCACGTGGGATCTCCCCACTCCAAGGGACTTGGAAATGGATTTTTCCTTCCCTTTGCTTATGTTGATGACTACTTTTTATTACACTTTCAAGAGGGGGTGTTGGCACACGGTTGTAAGACCCTAGGTTCAAGTTATCTAACCAACAAAAATCTTCGGATATTGACCCTTTCGACATCACCTCCATGCATGTAAAGTCTCACCTGAGGTATCTATTGGGGTTGCAGGAAACAAGTTTTTGCATGAACGAGGGGATATGAAGCGATCATCATAGTCATTCTTACTTATCTATACTTTGTGCACTATTCCCCATCTCTTCCCTTGATTATTTAGTAGTTTCAATTATAATGTGGCATTCTACTATAGATTGCAATAGAAAATATTCACTGTAACATTCATCATTACTGCACATCATCTACTACACAGGTCTAGATCTAATCATGCATAAATAAAGTGTTCATGAAAAATTATATATCAAGAAATTCAGACACAAAGTTTTAATGTGATTGACACAAAATTTGGGAAACATCTACAATGGTTGGATTCTTTATTATTCTTTATGCAATCTTCTCAAACTGCACACTGCGCTTACAATAGATTCATCATGTTTTCAGTGCCCATCCTGCCTAGCCGCTCTGCAATGAAAGCCTCTCCCTAACCCTTCATCCACAGACTCTCTCTCATTCTCAGTATATTCTCTCACTCTCAAATAATTTAGCTCCACTCCAGCCCCAACTCTCATCCCTTTCTTCACTCAGTGTCAACCACCTATTCTACCTAACCCGTTACATATTTTTACATGGAAACTAGGGCTCAAAACCCTACTTGTTTGTCCCCAAAACCCAATTACAACTCATTTTGACTTATTACAACTCATGTTGACTTGTTGTTCGGGTGTTTTTTTCCTTCTTTTGTGTCTTCATGTTGCTTTTGTAATCCCTATTGTTGTTCTTCCTTTTTTTTTGCATCTCTCTGCTCTTGCATGTAGAACCATTGTCCTTCCTTTTTTCCTACTTTATCTTCCTTCTTTATTATTTTTATTTATTCTCTACCAAGTATTATTTTATTGCGCACTTCAATCCTAAATTGTCCTTTACTATGCAATTCGCTCATGCCTTCTCTTCTTTCTTATGTTATTACGCATCTCCTCCATAAGTAGGATTTTCCTCAAAACTGTATCCAAAATACTTGTCAAACACACCCCCAACACTCACTTGTGGCTCATTCCAAGCCACTCAATCCTATTGTGTTTTCATCCTCCATGCCTCCATAAACATTTGGAGGGGTTCTCTTGTTGTCACGACTTATTTTGTTACTTTTTCTTCTTTTCTGAAAATTTCATCTATGACCTACATAATCAAGGTCATGAGTTTCTCTTTAGTATTGTGCACTTCTTGCTTTACCTTTCCCTATGCAGCTTCGAATTCCTTGATTACTCTTAGTGCTTCGTCTTGTAGCAGCACTAAGAACTTCTATATAATATTCTACTAATCCCTTATATTTTCGGTTTCAATGTACAAATACCTTTGTGCCAAGATGGTTTTCATGCACTCTGTTGGTGGCAACCTACTTATGTTTTCAAAAGCCTTTTGCGCCTTTTTCTATGCATCCCTCAATATGGCTACCAAAACCTTCATTTCTAGATCCTTCATCAGATTTTTCCAAATCTATGCACTTTCCTCATAGAGCTTTGCACTTTCCTCATAGAGCTTTTCACATTCCACATCCAACTTCTTGATATTTTCTACAGTGGTCATAGTGGTTCTTTCTATTTCTTCCCTTTCCTCTAATGATGTTCCCAGTGTGATGTATGACTGCAAGTCCTCAATCCTTGTGCATGAGCCTTTGACAACTTTGTCAATTCTTGAGACATGTTCTTCCATTACAACCTCTACCACCGTTGGTACTTTTGGGATCTCCTTGTAGAGATTCTAGATGATCGTTTGTATCCACTGTGCCATTTTCTCATTATTTTCCTCCTCTATTAGTGCTTTCTCGACCTTTTAATTGGCACCACTCTTCTCCTTCAACGTTAATTCAATTTCTTCCTCAACCTCACTCTTCTCCTGCAAAGCAATTGAATAATTTTGTTGCATTTTTTCCTTCTTGTATGTCACCTTGGTCAATTCTCTGCATGTTAGTTCTCTGCAGAGCCTTATCTCCTGCATAATATTGATTTGCAAGATCTATAGTATTTTTGTAGGAATCCATGAAACAAGTAAGTCCAGGTGACTTATTTCTCTCATATTCTCTTGCAGTTCTTGCATGGGGAGCTCGAGTGCATATGACACAATGTTGAACACTATGTGCCGGACTGCTAACTCTGACAAGAATGGAGTGGTAGTCCCTCCTTCATCAATAGAGATCATTGATAGTCCTTCACCTGAGCCTTTTTCTAGTGCTATCCTCACTGTCTCCAATAGTTGTTGTATTTTCATCAATTGGTCCTGCACCTTCTGGTGCATTTCATCTTGTTTCAATGTGGATTCTTCAATTTCCTCTTCCATGACATCGCACACTTGGTAGTCAATTATTTCCATGTCATCGTCTTTGAGAATATAAACTTGTGCTACTTTTTGGGCTTTCATATTTTTGCATGCAACTACAACTAGGCCCTTCCCCTTTTATTTACGTTTGACCCTTGCTATTGGGACAATTTCTATGTGTCTTCTGCTAATGGTCCTATATTCGGCATATTCCGTACACCATTGTGTTTCCCATTTCCTTATCCCTTAGTTATTTCTTCCTCTTCATTTTTTTTCTCTTCTTCTTCATCAATGTGCTCCATTTGTTACCCTAGAAATTTCTAATGTTCCTCCCTCTCATTGGAAATCAAGCATACATTGTCTATTGTCAAATTTTATCTTGTTGGTATCCAGTGGTGCACAAGGTATCTTTTGGATTTGATGTACATGTGGTGCAACCCCAACTTAAAACGTGCAATATATTGCTAAGTATCTACTGTCTGGGCGGTGATGTGTTGTGTGTGTTTTATGATATGTCTAATTTATTCAATATAGACATAGAATGTGGAATTGTTATCTAGTTTTCACCTCTTGTTTATCGTATTCCATAGGTTCGCATATCACACAAGTGAACTACCTATTCTTGTTGTTTTAAAAAACTGACAATCAACAGGATCCTTCCAACCAACTAATGCAATCAGGATGAGAAGCCAGGCATAATGAAATTACATGCCTTTCTCCTGGGATTTTGTGCAATCTACCAAAAACTAATTTACCAAAAATGTGGCCCAATTCAATTGGACCGCCTCTATGCACTTTTACACAACTGCGATTAGTGTAGCTAGCACCTCATCCTTGCGTCATTTTCTTAGTAGTTTCCAAGTCAATACTTGCATCAAAAATCACAAAAAATCATTACTTATGTTTGCGACATCCAACCCTAAATTCCATCGGAAGGTGTAGAACTTATCCTTCATAGTTTCCGATAGTGCTTTCTCCCCTTTTTTGTGAATAATATTGTCATATCCTCTCCTACTTTTGACAAGTTAATTATCCGTGCAATTAATTGTGTATCAATAGATACTAGTGGATCTAGCCACAACATTCCTCTCTGGAAGAAACTCAATAACATTTTGATGTAGGCACTTGCCTCCTGACCCCTGCCAAAATGTGGGATATCCAGTAGATTCAACATTCCTAATCTCTCTTGTCCCATCGCCCATCTCTGTGGTTCAATTAGGATTGCACATGTCCTTGGTGTTCTTTTGGCACAAAAAATATTTTCCCGTGACATCTTAGGAAACTTATGTTCATCTATTATTTCACGGTATGTAAATTTCATTGTAACGATCTTTCCTAACATGTCCCCTTAGACAATGACACCAAAACATATCTCTGGCATGACCAATGGGTACTTTCTGTCAATGGGTACTCTAACCTGTGGCACAGTGTCCTTTCTTAGCGGTATTTAGTCCTTGTCAAATCGTGACTGTGAGGACAAAGCTTCAGGTGTTTCCACAAACACTGGTGAAACTTGTGGTCTTTTTTTTTACTTGTGTGTTATGGATGCTAGTAACCCAACTTTTAGTGGTGCCATTGTTCTCAGTTACTGATTTCTTTAAATTATTTGTAAAAATTCTAGTTTGGTTTTGGTTCAGCTTTAGTTCATCTCTATTATGCTCTGTATTCTCACAACTCTTATCAAATGAAAATTGCCTTTTCCTATCAGGACCTTATGCTCTTTTACAAGCCTTTAACAACTATGGAATTAATTTTGTGCCCAAGCTAAGTGTCGAATCTGGCCAAAGTCTGCAATGAATACTTTCCTTAATGTGGCATTACTGTCAAATCCTTCACTGAAATATTCCTTCGATCTTTAAGTCTTTCCTGATCCTCGGTGGTGCCTTCTATTTTTTACTACGCGTCTCCTTGCATTTCGTCATTACTAATTTTTAACTTTCATTTCCATGCTTTAACACCCTTAACAGTCATGTTTTGTGCTTGAATTTTTTGCGCTCTTAACTACATTTACATTGTTTCTGTTATCTGTGCGATACTCCCTTTTTTTGCGTGGGTCTTGTTTCTTTATTTCCCATACTTTGTCCTATTTACCTTTGTATTTCTTCTTGTTTTCCAACTTTTTCTTTGTTTTATTCTTTTTCTACTTTTTCTTTGTTGTTTTGTATTTTACCTCGCTACTATAGTATAGCTACTATGATACATGTGTTGTTGTGTAGTTCAAATCAATGCATAGCTAATCGGTTGTCTCTATAGAGTTTCATTAGACTTCCATTAAACATTTCCAACTACACAACACCTTCCTCTATCACATGCTTAATCACATATGGTCCTAAACAATGCATTCAAAACTTTTCTGGACGTTGAATGAAATTATTGTCATAGAGTAATACTAATTTTCCCACTTGAAACATTTTATGTTTAATGTACCTATCATGCCACACCTTCTCTCTTGCCTTCTAAATTTGCTGATGGAACCCTACAAAAAATTGATCTTCCTCAAGATGTACCAACTATGAGAATCTCTCCTCTATTGTGATAGAATCTAAAAGATCAGTAATCACTGCAACACGTAGGCTAGGTACAATAAATTCCATTGGCATTACTACTTCTTGCTCATATACCAACTTGAACGGTGTTTGTCCTGTCAATTTGTTTCTCATAGTTATGTATGCCCATGGTACTGTAGAAACTCTTAATTCCCAATCATCTCTCCCTACATTACAAATATTTTTTGAACGCATTCTCCATAATTTTATTAAAATCTTTGACTATTCCATTGGCCTAAGGGTGATACAGCATGCTCCTCTGATGATGAATTTGAAATTCCTTAGTCAATGACACAATTTTTTTATTCAAGAAGTGTGTTCCCTGATCACTAAGTAAAATGCACAGGAATCCAAATCATATAACTACATTCTTAAATAGAAACCTCGTAGTTGTCTCTGCAATGCAATCTATGACTGGTGTTGCTTCCGACCATCTAGTCAAATACTCCATCGTAGTGATTATGTATATAGCTCCTGATCTTTTTGTTCATGGGTTGATTGGTCCAAAAAATTCTATCACTCATTTATCAAATGCTTGCAATGTAACCTGTGGATGTAAATTCATATCATCCATTTTGTATGGCTTCCCCACACTTTGAAAAACATCATATGCCTGATAGTATTAATTAGCATCCTTATGAAGTGTGGGACACCAGATCCCTTCGCACACAATATTTTGTGTGGTTTCTTTACCTGTGTAATGACCTCTTGTGATTCCTTCATGTGATTTTGAAAGTATCATTGGCCTTTCATGCTCTAGCACACATTGTATCAGTATTCCATTTGCTCCTAAATTTTATAAGTTTCGTTCAATTAATAGATAGTCTATTTCTTTAACCACTAATTGTTTCTTATGTGCAACTATCATCTTTGACGGGGTCATTCATGTACTTAGAAACTACACAATGTATGTGAAGTAGTTATCCACCATTTGAATTGCAAATAACCGTGCATTCAAAAAGTTGTCATATAGATTCCCTACATATTCTCTGGATAGTATGCATGATAGATGATATGGTCATGCATTCAACTTCCCTAGTTTCACGAAAACCTCAAAATTGTATTCTTGAAACAACAGTAACCACCTGCATATTCTCCCCCCTAGAACTGGATTTTTCACTAAGTATTTTAGTGCATAATGGTCTTTATACATCTTAAAGTGAGATTCCAATAAATAATGTCTAAACTTTTGTATCACATACACCATTGCCAATCCTTCTCGTTCTTTAGTGGTGTAATTCTTCTTTATGATGGACAACTTCCTACTTGCAAAAGCAATTGGGTGATTTATGTCTCCTTCCCTTGGTTGAGATAGCATTTCACCCAAAGATATGGATGATGCATCTACATGAACATGATATTCCTTGTTCCAATCCATAAATATCAAAATCAACGTGGTCACTAATTTCTACTTTAACGTGTCCAAACCCTTATGACAATCCTCATTCCAATGGAACTTTGCTTCTTTATTCAACAACTTCTCTGTAGGTGGTATAATTTGTGCATACTCCTTAATGAACTTCCTGGAATATCCTCTATGACCCATAGTTTCCCTCAATTGTCTCACTAATGCAGGTGGTTGCAAATATAGAATCACTGCAATCTTGGCAAGATCCACTAATAAAACTTGCTTAAATAACACATGTCCTAACAAAATTCCAAAAGGTGTGTAGAAAATACATTTCTTTAAGTTCAGTTAAATCTAACATTGTCTACACTTATCCAACATTAACCTGAGTAATTCTATGTGATATTTCAATAAACCAGAAAAATTCCAATCATCTAAGTATACTTCAAGGAACTTGTAAATAAATTCCTTAAAATCTACAACAACAACTCTTGAAAAAACTACAGGTGCATTCTTTAGTCCAAAGGGAATCACTATGTACTAATAACTTCCGCACTATGTTTAAAAATTAGTATTATGCATGTCTTCATGTGCAATCTTTATCCGATGGTACCATGAGAATCCATCTATGAAAGAATAAGCCTCCTTCCCTCCTACATTATCTAGTACCTTATCTGTGAATGATGTTGGAAATGGATCATGCTGACATGAATCATTCATCTTCATTAGGTATACAAAAATCTTGATTCCTCTTGTTTTATTATCTTGTACCACCATTGGACTTATGCATTCAGATTCCACCACTGGTTCAATAATCCCCGCTTCTAACATCCTCTATATATATGCCTTCACCTTCTCTTTACACTACAAATTTAACATATAGGGTCTTTGTTTGATTGGATTAGCACCGGGTTTCAAAATGATCTTCATTTATCCTAACTCACCAGGGATCCTCTTCATCTCTTAAAATGTAGTTGGGAATAGATCCTAATATTCGTGCAGTAAATTTTCAATTTTCTCCACCGTTTCATCATTCCAATAATCTCCTATCTGTGCAAAATTTGGATTCTTTCTCGTCCCAATGTTTACCTTCTGTGTCTTTATTGGTTGTGTTTATGCAACATATTCAATATTAGGTCCTTCTACTATGCATTCCCCCTTAGTTTCAGGTAATTTTACATTCCTTATATCTTCCTTGTCTTTCTCCTCCTCCGTCAAGTCGTAAAATCTTTGTGCACATTGCACACAAGTACCACCTCCATCGATCCTTATTATGAGAATATATTGGTTCGAATGACCTATAGGGTTGTGTCTATTAATGGATATTCATGTTCAAAATTAAATGTTACCTTGAACCTATAAATAATCTCATCCCAGTTTGTTGTTTCTCTGTGCATTTCCAGCTATAGGTACCAATTCTTAGGGATCGTATTCAAAGTATGTATAAACCTATGCGCCCATTCCTCCATCGGTATTGAACTCCATATGGTTCTGTAATACTCAACATGACCTACTGGGTCACTTTCCCCTGCATAATTATGGATAGTATACTCCACCTCGGTACTAAACCTTACTAACATTAGTCTCCTACACTGTGACTAGTCTTCCATTCCCTCTTTGTGTTCATCCCACCATTTGGCTAGAGTAGATTTAAAAACTAAATCTAGTTCCAACAACCTTAGAAGTTCGAGAACTACAACTCAAACACCTTTACAAACAAGCTTATATTAGTCAATCCATCATACCTGGGTAGATCACATAACTTCATTCAAATCCAACGCAATGATCGAGTTATGGATGCACATCATCCAGTTGATACTTCATTCATCCTCTGCTACAAATGTTCCAGACCTTCCTGTAAATATGATGTGCATGAGCTAATTCTTCTCCAACTGAGTACACCATCCATAGTGAGGTTAACATAGTCATCCATATGCACAATCATGTTATAAAAATTGTCATTTTTGTTCCCTTTTGTTGTCTCTATGTATCTCTTTCCTTCTATTGGATCCAATGGTGTAGCAACCTTTAAGATTCCTACCTCAAATATCATCTCCCTCCTCTTCATATTAATAATCACACAATTATTAAATTACCAGTCAAGTCCCATTAGTGCTGGATATGGTTGAGGATCATCCAAAATCTCAATAAATTCAAAATGTTCTACGCTACGCACCCCATCTATATTCACAGGAACTCCTGTCACTCGACCAATTAGTACTATATTGTGCTAGTTTTCCAATATTAAATGAATAAGAGACAAAATCAACTTAGGTTTCCCCATCATTTCCTATGTCTTCTTTGGTAACACATTTACATCAGAACCAAAGTCTAAAAGAATTTTATCCACATCATATTCTAAAATCTACACACTTAATCAAAATTCTTCGTTGGTCCTCTTTTTGCGTAGTACCTGATTCACTACCCTCTATGCGATAGGAATTTCCCTTTCTTTTTCACAATGATAAATCATTTCACATGGTGCATTTAGCTTAGTTTCATCTTTCATCAACTCTACACAGTTTCTCAGGAACTCTCTTAAAGTAATTACCTTCCCAAGTGACTTTTTTGGTATAGTATGATCATAGACATGAGGCACAAATGATGTTGATGCTACCCTATCCAGTCCTAGTATCTATTTTCTTTCCCATTGATATGTCTCATTTTCTTACTGAGGGTCAAATGTTAGAAAAGGTCCTATTGATTTCCTCACCCATTTCTCAACCTGATTCTCCCCATTCATCACATAAGCCCCTGTTATAGCTCTTTCGCATGTACCAACTGGTATCCTAGGTCCTTCATTGCATTTCTCAGCTGATATTTTATATACGTTCTAATTTGGATTCTAGTTTTGATTCCCTCTTTCCTACCATTTCACAAGTAATTGAAGATAGTCTTAAGTCACATGATCCAATTCTCTACACTATGTGTAGCTTGTACATATATTCGGGCGGTCACATCCTAAATGTCCTAGATGATTGCAATTTTAACATTTTATTGGTCCTGTACCTCCTCTACCAAAGTTTCCTCTACCTAGACCTTTGCCAAAATTTCCTCCTTTGTTTCCTATCTTAAAGCCTCTTTGATTATTATACTGTGGAACTCCTCTTTCTATTGCAAAATTCTCCTCTTGAATCCTATGCATATCTTAAGTGTTCTCTCTCATCAAATCAAATGTGTGAAAATCCTTATCTTCATTCTTGACTGACTTGCAAAAGTTACAAAATAAGTTCCTTGGTGTACTCTGAATTTTTTTATTAATGGACACTCAGTCATATGATGTCCCCATTTCTTACATATTTCACAATACCCCCCTATTGTTAATGGATTCAGTGCTCCAATCGCCAAATACTACACAAATGATGGGAATTCATCCTTGTGGTGGCCTTCAGTCCTACATTTAGTACACCAAACTTGCTCCCGCTTATCCTTCCCTTTTGTAAGGTCTGTCAATTGAATTGTCAAGGCAGTTGATTGTGTTTGGACTTGCACCATCCCTCCACTATCTCCTGTAGGAGATGCTTCCAATTTCATTACAATATCCTAAGCTTCAGGCTACGACATAACCTTCTTTTGAGTCAAACATCTATGAATGTGTGGTAGTAGTTCTGTAATAAACCATTCTTGGTTATGTTGATCGGGTATATGGAATGTCACTCTACCCATGAAATCCTTAAATATTTTATCATAGTTGCAAATTGATTCAGTCTGCACATGTTTGATTTCCTTCAATTATATGATGTACTACGACTCTCATTTCAATTTCTTGAACTCTTTTAACAATGCTTGTCTAATTTCTGCTAAATTCCTCGGTTGACCTACAGGTGTAGTACTCTACAGTTTCATATACTAGACTAATGCACGACCTATAAATTTTGTTTCTAACTGTGGAATCTTTACAGCCTCATCCTAGAAATTCTTTGCAACCCAAATTGTCTCACAGTGAAATAGATGTTGTTTTGGGTCCTCTGACCCCACTCCCTGGAATTTAGGTACTCTAAATGTGGTATCTAATCCTACCATGTTGGTTGGTTTAGTACTTCCCTTTGGTGATGCTAGTTGGATCTAAATAGACACATTGTTTCCACTACTCTGGCTTGATACACTTCTCCCACTTCTCTGGATCGACACACTGCTCTCACTGCTTTGATTACTACTATTTTGAATTCCCCTACTGATTATGAATGATTTTGAAAAATATTCAACTGTTATTTCTAATGTAGGTGACATAGAAGGGGTCATGGATTCGACACAGGAAGCATCCTAAGTAGGACTTAACGACTCTTCTATTATAGCACTGAACTGAGAATCCTCTTTCTCTCCTTCTACTTAGGGTATCTCAACTATCTGGACCATTGCGCAGGGTTTTATTCCCTCAAGCTCACTGCGAGGCTCTCTCTTCTCATCCCGATTCTTCATCCTCTTGTACTTTCTTCCACTGCACAGTACTCCAAACTAGTCTTCTTCTTCTGGTACACTTTCTTCAATTCTCTACATCCTCAGTCCCTCTCCTCCTTCTCCATTCCTTTATTTATCCTTTCCTACATTCATAATATCCTCTTTTCATTCCTCAGTTCTCTTATGTGCACGAATCACCTTAGTAGTAAGACTCATATTTATCCAAGTACCCAATGATTTCAAAAACCTTCTACATGAACCCTTGAAGAAATCTCTTTCTGCAACGTTGTATGACTGTGTACAATCTATTGAAAATTTTGTGATATAACCTCCTAATATGATGTTCAACCATAAATCAATGGTGTGGGAATTTTTATTAATTACATAATCCAATTGAATTACAAATGTAGTATTCCAGTTTCTTAGCACTGCAGCTTGATACCTTCAAGTATTCTCCACCAGTATTTATAACCATTCTATCAAAAAATTCATAAATTCACCAAAAAAATTGCAATGAAACTCTGTGTACAAAAATATTTGCATCCATTTTTCATCGTTCATCTGAGTGCTTCTATTCTCTTTCCAGGAAAATTCGTGTTTCTTTCCTTCTAGCCATTCATTAATATCTTTCTTAGTTGGCCTCCAAAACATTCCCTAAATCACAGATTTCATGTGTCGACAATGAAACCATTTGTTGAAACACGATTTTAAGAAACTAGGTTCAAGTTATCTAACCAATAAAACCCTTCAGATACCAACCCCTTCGGCATCACCTACATGCAAGTGAAGTCTCACCGGAGGTATCTATTGGGGCTGCAGGAACTAGTTTTTTGCAGGAACGAGGGGATATGAGGAGACCATCATAGTCATTCTTAATTATCTATCCTGTGTGCACTATTTTTCATCTCTTACCTTGATGAATTAGTAGGTTCAATTATATTGTTCCATTCTACTATATATTACAACCAAAACTATTTAGTGTAACATTCATCATTGTTGCACATCATCTACTACACAGGTCTAGATCTAATCATGCATAAATAAAGTATTCATGAACAATCACATATCAAGACATTAAGCCACACATTTTTAACGTGGTTCACCCAAACTTTGGTTTACGTTCACAATGGTTGGCTTCTTTATTATTTTTTATGTAGTCTTTTCAGGATGCACACTGCGCTTACAATAGATTCAATGTCTTTTCAATCCCCATCCCGCCTAGCCGCTTTGTAGTGCAAGCCTCTCCCTAACCCTTAATCCATATACTCTCTCTCATTCTTAGTATATTCTCTCACTATCAACTACTTTAGCTTTACTCCAGCCCCAACTCTTATCCCTTTAATAAGTTAGTTTCAACCACCTAGTCTACCCAAGTCTGACTGATTAAAACTCATGTTGACTCATTTTTCGGGCGTGTTTTTCCTTCTTTTGCATATGCATGCTTCTTTTTCATTCCCAAATGTTGTTCTTCTTTCTTTTTCGCATCTCTCTACTCTTGCATGTTAAACCGTTGTCCTTAATTTTTTCCCTCTTTATCTTCCTGATTTATTATCTTTCTTTATTCTCTTCCAAGTATGCTTTTATTGCACACTTCAATCCCAAATGCATATTTAATGCAATCTTCTCCTACCTTCTCTTCTTTCTTTTGTTTTTGTCCATCTCCTCCATACTTAGGATTTTCCTAAAAACTATATCCAAAATTCCTTTCTGACAGGGGGGGGAGAGGGAGGGGCGAAGAAGATGCAGGAAGGACTGAGGATTCAGGGAAGGAGGAAGGGGGAAGAGGAGCATGAGAAGAGGGGGAAGAGGGGCACCACAAGAAAGAGAGAGGGGAGGGGAAGAGGAGAAAAAAAAAGACTTACCAACAAGGGATCCTTATGAAGCCACATTATCCAAATTGAAAACCAAGAGATCCTTGTCCAAATCCTTCACATTGTCCAAAACTATACCCAAAATGCTTGTCAAACTGGCCCCCAACACTCACCTGTGGCTCGTTCTGAGCCACTCAATCCTATTTTGTTTTCATCCTCCATGCCTCCATGAACGTTTGGAGGGTTTCCCTTGTTGTAACGACTTCTTTTGTTACTTTTTATTCTTTTCCCAAAATTTCCTCTATGACCTACGTAGTTAAGGTTGTGAGTTTCTCTTTAGTACTATGCATTTCCTGCTTTACCTTTCCCTACACAGCTTTGACTTCCTTGATTACTCTTAGTGCTTCATCTTGTAGTGGCACTAAGAACTGCTATATAATATTCTATTGATCCCTTATCTTTTCTGTTTCATTGTACGACTACCTTTGTGCCAAGATGGTTGTCATGCGCTCTGCTGGTGGAAACCTACTTATGTTTTCAAAAGTCTTTTGTGCCTTTTCCTGTGCATACCTCAATATGGATTCCACAACCTTCATTTATGGATCCTTCATCAGGTTTTTCCAAATCTATGCACTTTCCTCATAGAGATTTGCACTTTCCTCATAGAGCTTTTCACATTCCTCATCCAACTTCTTGATATTTTCTACCGTGGTCATAGTGTTTCTTTCTATTTCTTCCCTTTCCTCTAATGATGTTCCTAGTGTGATGCATGATCGCAAGTCCGCAATCCTTGTGAATAATCCTTTGATGACTTTGTCAATTCTTGAGACATGTTCTTCCATTGCAACCTCTAACACCATTGTTACTTTTGGGATCTCCTTGTAGAGATTCTAGATGACCGTTTGTATCCACTGTGCCATTTTCTCAATATTTTCCTCCTCTATTAGTGTTTTCTTGACCTTTTACTCAACCTCACTCTTCTCCTTCAACGTTCATTCAATTTCTTCCTCAACCTCACTCTTCTCCTGCAAAGCAATTGAATACTTTTGTTGCATTTTTTCCTTCTTGTATGTCACCTTGGTCAATTCTCTGCATGTTAATTCTTTGCAGAGCCTTATCTCTTGCATAATATCAATCTGCAAGATCTATAGTATTTTTGTAGGAATCGATGAAACAAGTAAGTCCAGGTGACTTATTTCTCTCATATTCTCTTGCAGTTCTTGCATGGGGAGCTCGACTGCATTTGACACAATCTCGAACACTATCTGCCCGACTACTAAGTTTGAAAAGAATGGAGTGGTAGTCCCTTCTTCATCAATCGAGATCGTTGATAGTCCTTCACCTGAGCCTTTTTCTAGTGCTATCCTCACTGTCTCCAATAGTTGTTGTATTGCCATCAATTGTTCCTGCACCTTCTGGTGCATTTCATCTTGTTTCAATGAGGATTCTTCAATTTCCTCCTCCGCGACATCGCACACTTGGTAGTCGATTCCTTCCATGTCATCGTCTTTCAAAATATAAACTTGTGCTACTTTTTTGGATTTCATATTTTTTCACACAGCCACAATTAGGCCCTTCCCATTTTATTTTTGTTTGACCCTTGCAATTGGGACAGTTTTCTGTGTGTCTTCTGCTAATGGTCCTATCTTCGGCATATTCTCTACACCATTGTGTTTCCCATTTCTTTATCCCTCAGTTACTTCTTCCTCTTCATTGTTTTTCTCTTCTTCTTCATTAATGTGCTATGTTTGTTACCCTAGAACTTTCTAATGTTCCTCCCTGTCACTGGAAATCAAGCATACATCGTCCACTGTCAAATTATATCTTGTTGGTAGCCAGTGGTGCACAAGGTATCTTTTGGATTTGATGTACATGTGGTGCAACCCCTAATTAAAGCGTGCAATATATTGGTAAGTCTCTATCGTATGGGCGGTGATGTGTTGTGTGTGTGTTATGATATGTCTAAATAATTCAATATAGAAATAGAATGTGGCATTGTTATATAGTTTTCACTTCTTGCTTATCATATTCCATAGGTTCGCATATCGCACATGTGAACTACCTATTCTTGTTGTTTTAAAAAACTGACAATCACCAGGATTCTTCCATCCAACTAGTGCAATCGGGATGAGAAGTGAGGCATAATGAAATTACATGCCTTTCTCTTGGGATTTTGTGCAATCTACCAAAAATTGATTTACCAAAAATGTGGCCCAATTCATTTGGACCGCCTCTATGCACTTTTCCACAACTGCAATTAGTGTAGCTAGCACCTCATCCTTGTGTCATTTTCTTAGTATTAGGTCAATACTTGCATCAAAAATCACACAAAATCATTACTTATGTTTGCGACATCCAACCCTAACTTCCATCGGAAGGTGTGGAACTTATCCTTCATAGTTTTCAATAATGTTTTCTCCCCTTGTTTGTGAATAATATTGTCAGATCCTCTCCTACTTTTGACTAGTTCATTATCAGTGCAATTAATTGTGTATCAATAGATACTGGTGGATCTAGCCACAACATTCCTCTATGGATGCAACTCAGTAACATTTTGATGCAGACACTTACCTCCTAACCCCTGCCAAAATGTGGGATCTCCAACACATTCAACATTCCTAATCTCTCGAGTCCCATCGCCCAAATTTGTGGTTCAAGTAGGATTGCACATGTCCTTGGTGTTCTTTTGGCACAAAAAATATTTTCCCGTGACATCTTAGGAAACTTATGTTCATTTATTATATCACGGTATGCAAACTTCAATGTAACGATCTTTTCTAGCATGTCCCCTTAGACAATGACACCAACATGTATCTCTCGCATGACTAATGGGTACTTTCCATCAATTGGTACTCTAACCTATGGCACAGGGTCCTTTCTTAGCAGTATTTAGTCCTTGTGAAATATTGACTACGAGGACGAAGCTTCAGGTGTTTCCACGAAGATTGGTGAAACTTGTGGTCTTGTTTTTTACTTGCAAGTTATGGTTGCTAGTGCCCCAACTTTTGGTGGTGCCATTGTTCTCACTAACTGATTTCTTTAAATTATTTGTAACAATTATGGTTTGTCCTTGGTTCATCTTTAGTTCAGCCCTATTCTTCTATGTATTCTCACAACTCTTATCAAATGAAAAATACCTTTTCCTCTCGAGCCCTTATGCACTTTTACAAGCCTTTGACAACTATGTAATTAATTTCTCGCCCAAACTAAGTGTTGAATCTAGTCAAAGTTTGCAATAATACTTTCCTTATTGTGGCATTAATGCCAAATTCTTCACCGAAATATTCCTTCGATCTTTAAGTCTTTCCCGATCCTTGATGGTGCCTTCTATTTCTGACTATGTGTCTCCTTGACATTTTGTCATTACTAATTTTTAACATTCATTTCCATGCTTTAACACCCTTACAATCATGTTTTGTGCTTGAATTGTTTGTGCTCTTAACTACATTTTCATTGTTTCTATTATCTGTGCGATACTCCCTTTTTTTGCGTGGGTCTTGCTTCTTTATTTCCCATACTTTGTCCTATCTACCTTTGTATTTCTTCTTGTTTTTCCCCTTTTTCTTTGTTTTATTCTTTTTCTACTTTTTATTTGTTGTTTTGTATTTTACCTCGCTACTATAGTATATCTTCTATGATACACGTGTTGTTGTGCAGTTCAAGTCAATGCGTAGATAATCAATTGTCTCTATAGAGTTTCATTAGACTCCCATTCAACATTTCCAACTACAGAACACCTTCCTCTGTCACATGCTTAATCACATATGGTCCTAACCAATGCATTCAAATCTTACTTGGACGTTGCATGAACTTATTTTCATAGAGTAATATTAATTTTTCCACTTGAAACATTTTATGTTTAATGTTCCTATCATACCATGCCTTCTCTCTTTCCTTCTAAATTTGTTGATAGAACCCTACAACAAAGTGATCTTCCTCAAGTTGTACCAACTATGAGAATCTCTCCTCTATTGTGCTAGAATCTAAAAGATCAGTAATCATTGCAACATGTAGGCTAGGTACAATAAAGTCCAATGGCATTACTACTTCTTGCTTATATACCAACTTGAACGATGTTTGTCCTGTCAAATTTTTTCTCATAGTTATGTATGCCCATGATATTGTAGGAACTCTTAATTCCCAATCATCTCTCCCTACATTACAAATGTTTTTCAACACATTCTCCATAATTTTATTAAAATATTTGACTATTCCATTGGCCTAGGGGTGATACGGCATGCTCCTCTGATGATGAATTTGAAATTCCTCAATCAATGATGCAATTGTCTTATTCAGGAAGTGTGTTCCCTGATCACTAAGTAAAATGAACAGGAACCCAAATCATGTAACTACATTCTTAAATAGAAACCTCGTAGTTGTATCTGCAGTGCAATCTATGACTGGTGTTGCTTCCGACCATCTAGTCAAATGCTCCATCATAGTGATTATGTATATAGCTCCTGATCTTTTTGTTCATGGGTTGATTGGTCCAAAAATGTCTATCACTCATTTATCAAACGCTTGCAATGTAACCTGTGTATGTAAATTCATATCATCCATTTTGTATGGCTTCCCCACACTTTGAAAAACATCATATGCCTGATAGTATTCCTTAGCATCCTTATGAAGTGTGGGAAACCAAATCCATTTACACACAATATTTTGTGCGGTTTCTTTACCTACGTAATGTCCTCCAATGATTCCTTCATGTGATTTTGAAAGTATCATTGGCCTTTCATGCTCTAACACACATCGTATCAGTATTCCATCTGCTCCTAACTTTTATAAGTTTCGTTCAATTAATAGATAGTCTATTTCTTTAACCGCTACTTGTTTGTTATGTGGAACTGTCATCTTTGGCGGGGCCATTCCTGTACTAGGAAACTACACAACGTATGTGAAGTAGTTATCCACTGTTTGAATTGCAAATAACTGTGCATTCGACAATTTGTCATATATATTCCCTACATATTCTCTTGATAGTATGCATGATAGATGATCTGGTCATGCATTCAACTTCCCTGGTTTCACAAAAACCTCAAATTTGTATTCTTGAAACAACAGTAACCACCTGTATATTCTCCCCCCTAGAACTGGATTTTTCACTAAGTATTTTAGTGCATAATGGTATTTATACATATTAAAGTGAGATCCCAATAAATAATGTCTAAACTTTTGTATCACATACACCATTGCCAATCCTTCTCATTCTATAGTGGTGTAATTCTTCTCTGTGATGGACAACTTCCTACTTTCAAAAGCAATTGGGTGGTTTATGTCTCCTTCCCCTGGTTGAGATAGTATTGCACCCAAAGATATGGATGATTCATCTACATGAACATGAGATTCCTTTTTCCAATCCATAAATATCAAAATCAATGTGGTCACTAATTTCTACTTTAACGTGTCCAAACCCTTATGACAATCCTCATTCCAATGGAACTTTGCTTCTTTATTCAACAACTTCTCTGTAGGTGGTATAATTTGTCCATACTCCTTAATGAACTTCCTATAATATCCTGTATGACCCATAGTTTCCCTCAATTGTCTCACTAATGTAGGTGGTTGCAAACATAGAATCAATGCAATCTTGGCAATATCCACTAATAAAACTTGCTTAAATACCACATGTCCTAACAAAATTCCAAAAGGTGTGTAGAAAATACATTTCTTTAAGTTCAGTGAAATCTAACATTGTCTACACCTATCCAACATTAACCTGAGTAGTTCTATGTGATATTTTAAGAAGCTAAACACATTCTAATCATCTAAGTATACTTCAAGGAACTTATGAATAAATTCCTTAAAATCTACAACAACAACCCTTGAAAAAACTACAGGTGCATTCTTTAGTACAAAGGGAATCACTATGTAATAATAACTTTTGCACTAAGTTGAAAAATTAGTATTATTCATGTCTTCATGTGCAATCTTTATCCGATGGTACCATGAGAATCCATCTGTGAAAGAATAAGCCTCCTTCCCTCCTACATTATCTGGTACTTCATCTGTGAATGGTTTTGGAAATGGATCATGCAGACATGTATCATTCAACTTCCTCAGGTATACAAAAATCTTGATTCCTCCCATTTTATTATCTTGTACCACCATTGGACTTATACATTCAGATTCCACCACTAGTTCGATAATCCCCGCTTCTAACATCCTCTCTATCTCTGCCTTCACCTTCTCTGTATACTTCAGATTTAACATGTAGGGTCTCTATCTAATTGGATTAGCACTGGATTTCAAAAGGATATTCATTTATCCTAACTCAGCAGCTATCCCCTTCATCTCTAAAAATGTAGTTGGGAATATATCCTAATACTCGCATAGTAAATTTTCAATTTTCTCCATCGTTTCATCATTCCAATAATCTCCTATCTGCGCAAAATTTGGATTCTTTGTTGTCCTAATGTTTACCTTTTGTGTCTTTATTGGTTGTGTTTATGCAACACATTCAAGATTAGGTCCTTCTACTGTGCGTTCACCCTTGGTTTCAGGTAATTTTAAATTCCTTGCATCTTCCTTGTCTTTCTCCTCCTTAAAAATATTGTAACACTCTAGTAATTCATGGATAGTCATAAAATATTTGTGCACATTGCACACAAGAGCCACCTCCATCGATCCTTCCTATAAGAATATATTGGTTCGAATGACCTATAGGGTTGCGTCTATTAATGGATATTCATTTTCAAAATTAAATGTTATCTTGAACCTCTAAATCAACTCATCCCAATTTGGTGTTTCTCTGTGCATTTCCAGCTATAGGTACCAATTCTTAGGGATCATATTCAATGTATGTATAAACCTATGTGTCCATTCCTCCATCGGTACTGAACTCCATATGGTTCTGTAATACTTAGCATGACCTACTGGGTCACTTTCCCCTGTATAATTCTGGATAGTATACTCCACCTTGGTACTGAACCTTACTAACATTAGTCTCCTACACTGTGACTAGTCTTCCATTCCCTCTTTGTGTGTAGCCCACCATTTGGTTGGAGTGGCTTTAAAAACAACATCTAGTTCCAACAACCTTCAAAGTTTGAGTAACTACAAATCAAATGCCTTTACAAATGAACTTATATTAGTCAATCCATCATACCTGGGTGGATCACATAACTTTGTTCCAATCCAACGCAATGATCGAATTATGCATGCACACCGTCTAGTTGATACTTCACGAATCCTCTTCTACCAATGTTCCAACACTTCCTATAAATATGATGTGCATGAGATAACACTTTTCCAACTGAGTACACCATCCACAGTGAGGTTAACATAGTCATCCATATGCACAGTCATGTTATAAAAATTGTCAATTTTGTTCCCTTTTTTTATCTCTATGTATCTCTTTCCTTCTATTGGATCCAATGGTGTAGTAACCTTTAAGACTCCTACCTAAAATATCATCTCCCTCCTCTTCATATTAATGATCGCATGATTATTAAATTACCATTCAAGTCCCATCAGTGATGGATATGGTTGAGCATCATCCACAATCTCAATAACTTCAAAATTTTCTACACTATGCACCCCATCTATATTCATAGGCACTCCTATCACTCGGCCAATTAGTACTATATTGTGTTGGTTTTCCAATATTAAATGAACAAGAGACAAAATCAACTTAGGTTTCCCCATCATTTCCTGTGTTTTCTTTGGTAACACATTTACATCAGAACCAAAGTCTAAAATAATGTTATCCACATCATATTCCCAAATCTACACACTTAATCCAAATTCTTCATTGGTCCTCTTTTTGTGTAGTACCTAATTCACTACGCTCTGTGCGATAGGAATTTCCCTTTCTTTTTCACAATGATAAATCATTTTTCATGGTGCATTTATCTTAGTTTCATATTTCATCAACTCTACACAATTTCTCGGGAACTCTCTTAAAGTACTTACCTTCCCAAGCGACTTTTTTGGTATAGTATGATCACAGACATGAGGCGCAAATGATGTTGATGCTACCCTATCCAGTTCTAGTATTTCTTTTCTTTCCCATTGATATGTCTCATTTTCTTACTGAGGGTCAAATGTTGGCAAAGGTCCTATTGATTTCCTCACCCATTTCTCAATCTGATTCTCCCCATTCATCACATAAGCCCCTGTTATAGCTCCTTCGTATGTACTAACTGTTATCCTATGTCCTTCATTTCATTTCTCAGCTGATATTTTCTATATGTTCTGATTTGGATTCTGTTTTTGATTCCCTCTTTCCTACCATTTCACAAGTAATTGAAGACAGTTTTTTGTCACATGATCCAATTCTCTACAATATTTGTCAGTTGTACATAGCTTCAAGCGATCACATGATAAATGTCCTAGATGATTGCAATTATAACATTTTATTGGTCCTCTACCTCCTCTGCCAAAGTTTCCTCTACCTAGACCTTTGCCAAAATTTCCTCCTTTGTTTCCTGTAATAAATCCTCTCTGATTATTATACTGTGGAACTCCTCTTTTTGTTGCAACATTCTCCCCTTGAATCCTATGCATATCTTAAGTGTTCTCTCTCATCAAATCTAATGCGTGAAAATCCTTCTCTTCATTCCTGACTGACTTGCAAAAGTTACAAAATAAGTTCCTTGGTGTACTCTGAATTTTTTTATTAATGGACACTCAGTCATATGATGTCCCCATTTCTTACATATTTCACAATACCCCCCTATTGTTAATGGATTCAGTGCTCCAATCGCCAAATACTACACAAATGATGGGCATTCATCCTTGTGGTGGCCTTCAGTCCTACATTTAGTACACCAGACTTGTTCCCGCTTATCCTTCCCTTTTGTAAGGTCTGCCAATTGAATTGTCAAGGCAGTTGACTACATTTAGACTTGCACCATCCCTCCACTATCTCCTTCAAGAGATAATTCCAATTTCATTACAATATCCAAAGCTTCAGGCTACGACATAACCTTCTTTTGATTCAACCATCTGCGAATGTGTGGTAGTAGTCCTGTAATAAACCATTCTTGGTTATGTTGATCGGGTATATGGAATGTCACTCTACCCATGAAATCCTTAAATATTTTATCATAGTCCCAAACGGATTCAGTCTGCACATGTTTGATTTCCTTCAATTCTATGATGTACTGCAACTTTGATTTCAATTTCTTGAACTTTTTTAACAATAATTGTCTAATTTTTGGTAAATTCCTCGGTTGACCTATAGGCTTAGTACTCTATAGTTTCATATACTAGACTAATGCATGACCTCTAAATGGTGCTTCCAACTGTGCAATATTTACGGCCTCATCCTAGAAATTATTTGCAACCCAAACTGTCTCACAGTGAAATATATGTTGTTTTGGGTCCTCTGACCCCACTCCCTAGAATTCAAGTAGTCTCAATGTGGTATCTAATCCTGCCATGTTGGTTGGTTTAGTACTTCCCTTTGGAGATGCTAGTTTGATCTAACGCGATGCATTGTTTCCACTACTCTGGCTCGACACACTTCTCCCACTTCTCTGGATCGACGCACTTCTCCCACTGCTTTGATTTCTACTATTATTACTTCCCCTACTGATTATGAATGATTTTGAAAAAAAATAAACTTTTATTTCTGATGTAGGTGACACATAAGGGGTTCTGGATTCGACACAGGATCCATCCTAAGTAGGACTTAACGACTCTTCTATTATAGCACTGAACTGAGAATCCTCTTTCTCTCCTTCTACGTATGGTATCTCAAATATCTTAACTACTGCGTAGGGGTTTATTCCCTCGGGCTCACTACAAGGCTCTCTCTTCTCAGCTCGAGTCTTCATCCTCTTTTGCTTTCTTCCACTGTGCAGTACTCCAAACTAGTCTTCTTTTTCTGATACACTTTCTTCAATCCTCAGCATCCTCAGTCCCTCTCGTCCTTCTCTAATCCTTTATTTATCCTTTACTACATTCATACTATCCTCTTGTCATTCCTCATTTCCCTTATGTGCATGAATCCCCTTAGTAGTAATACTCCATCATCATCATGCACTTTTTGCACAACATCATCTTTATCCAAGTACCCAATGATTTCAAAAACCTTCTACATGAACCCTTCAAGAAATCCCTTTCTACAACATTGTATGATTGTGTACAATCTATTGCAAATTTTGTGATATAACCTCCTAATATGATGTTCAACCATAAATAAATGGCATGGTAATTCTTATTAATTACATAATCCAATTGACTTACTAATGCAGGATTGTAGTTTCTTAGCACTGTAGGTTGATACCTTCCAGTATTCTCCACTAGTCTTTATAACCATTCTATCAGAAAAGTCATAAATTCACCAAAAAAATGTCATGCAACTCTGTGTACAAATATATTTGCATCCATTTTTCATCGTTCATCCGAGGGTTTCTATTCTCTTTCTAGGCAAATTATTATTCCTTTCCTTCTATCCATTTAGTGATCTCTTTCTTAGTTGGCCTCCAAAACATTTCGTAAATCACAGATTTCAGGTGTGGACAACAAAACCATTTGTTGAAACACGATTTTAAGAACCTAGTTTCAAGTTATCTAACTAACAAAACCCTTCAGATACCGACCCTTTCAACATCACCTACATGCAAGTGAAGTATCACTTGAGGTATCTATTGGGGCTGTAGGAACTGGGTTTCTGTAGGAACGAGGGAATACGAGGAGACCATCATAGTCATTCCTAATTATCTATCCTGTGTGCACTATTTTTCATCTCTTACCTTGATGAATTAGTAGGTTCAATTATATTGTTCCATTCTACTATATATTACAACCAAAACTATTCAGTGTAACAGTCATCATTGTTGCATATCATCTACTACACAGGTCTAGATCTAATCATGCATAAATAAAGTATTCATTAACAATCATATATCAAGACATTCATACACATATTTTTAACGTGGTTCACCCAAAATTTGGTTTACGTCCACAATGGATGGCTTCTTTATTATTCTTTATGCAATATTCTCAGGATGCACACTATTCTTACAATAGATTCATCATGTTTTCAGTCCCCATCCTGTCTAGCCGCTTTGTAGTGCAAGCCTCTCCCTAACCCTTAATCCATATACTCTCTCTCGGTCTCAGTGTATTCTCTCACTCTCAACTACTTTACCTTTGCTCCAGCCCCAACTCTCATCCCTTTAATAACTTAGTGTCAACCACCTATTCTACCCGACCCATTGCATATTTATACATGGAGTCTAGAGCTAAAAAACCTAATTGCTTGTCCCAAAAAACAAATTGCAGATCATTCTAACTCATTACAACTCATGTTGACTCATTTTTAGGGTGTGTTTTTCCTTCTTTTGCATCTTCATGCTTCTTTTTCATTCCCAAATGTTGTTCTTCTTGCTTTTTCGCATCTCTCTACTCTTGTATGTTGAACTGTTGTCCTTCATTATTTCTTGCTTTATCTTCCTGATTTATTATCTTGCTTTATTCTCTTCCAAGTAGGATTTTATTGCCCACTTTAATCCCGAATGCATCTTTAATGCACAATATGATACTACCTTATCTTGTTTCTTCTCTTGTTGTGCATCTCCTCCATACTTAGGATTTTCCTAAAAAATGTATCCAAAATTCCTTTCTGATAGGGGAGGAGAAAGGGAGGGGATAATAAGAGGCAGGAAGGAAAGAGGATTCATGGAAGGAGGAAGGGGGAAGAGGAGCATGAGAAAAGGGGGAAGAGGGGCAACATAATAAGGAGAGAGGGGAGGGTAATAGGAGAAAAAAAAAGACTTACCTATAAGGGATCCTTATGAAGCCACATTATCCAAATTGAAAACCAAGACATCCTTGTCCAAATCCTTCACATTGTCCAAAACTGTATCCAAAATGCTTGTCAAACAGGCCCCCAACACTCACATATGGCTCATTCTAAGCCACTCAATCCTATAGTGTTTTCATCCTCCATGCCTCCATGAACGTTTGGATGGGTTCCCTTGTTGTCATGACTTACTTTGTTACTTTTTCTTCTTTTCCCAAAATTTCCTCTATGACCTACGTAGTCAAGGTCATGATTTTCTCTTTAGTATTGTGCACTTCATGCTTTACCTTTCGCTATGCAGCTTCGAATTCCTTGACTACTATTAGTGCTTCCTCTTGTAGCGGCACTAAGCACTACTATATAATATTCTATTGATCCATTATCTTTTTTGTTTCATTGTACGACTACCTTTATGCCAAGATGGTTGTCATGCGCTCTGTTGGTGGCAACCTTATTATGTTTTCAAAAGTCTTTTGGGCCTTTTCCTATGCATCTCTCAATATGGCTTCCGCAACCTTCATTTCTAGATCCTTCATCAGGTTTTTCCAAATCTATGCACTTTCCTCATAGATCTTTGCACTTTCCTCATAGAGATTTTCACATTCCTCATCCAACTTCTTGATATTTTCTACCGTGACCATAGTGATTCTTTCTCTTAGGAAAATTATGTTCATCTATTATATCACAGTATGAAAACTTCAATGTAATGATATTTCCTAGCATGTCCCCTTAGACAATGACACCAACAGGTATCTCTGGCATGACCAATGGGTACTTTCTGTCAATGGGTACTCTAACCTATGGCATGGTGTCCTTTCTTAGCGGTATTAAGTCCTTGTGAAATCTTGACTGCAAGGACGAAGCTTCAGGTGTTTCCACGAATACTGGTGAAACTTGTGGTCTTTTTTTTTACTTGCGTGTTATGGATGTTAGTGCCCCAACTTTTGGTGGTGCCATTGTTCTCAGTGACTGATTTATTTAAATTATTTGTAACAATTCTTGTTTGGATTTGGTTTAGATTTAGTTCAGATCTATTCTTCTCTGTATTCTCACAACTCTTATCAAATGAAAATTACCTTTTCCTATCAGGCCCTTATGCGCTTTTACAAGCCTTCGGCAACTATGTAATTAATTTTGCACCCAAAGTAAGTGTCAAATTTGGTCAAAGTCTATAATCAATACTTTCCTTAATGTGTCATTAATGCCAAATCCTTCACCGAAATATTCCTTCAATCTTTAATTCTTTCCTGATCCTCAGTGGTGCCTTCTATTTCTGACTACGCGTCTCCTTGACATTTCGTGATTACTAATTTTTAACTTTCATTTCCATGCTTTAACACCCTTAACAATCATGTTTGGTTCTTGAATTTTTTGTGCTCTTAACTACATTTGCATTGTTTCTATTATCTGTGTGATACTTTATTTTTCTGTGTGGTTCGTGTTTCTTTATTTCCCATACTTTGTCCTCTCTACCTTTGTATTTCTTCTTGTTTTTCCCCTTTTTCTTTGTTTTATTCTTTTTCTAATTTTTATTTGTTGTTTTGTATTTTATCTCGCTACTATAGTATAGCTAATATGATACATGTGTTGTTGTGTAATTCAAATCAATGCGTAGATAATTGACTGTCTCTATAGAGTTTCATTAGATTTCCATTCAACATTTCCAACTACACAACACCTTCCTCTATCACATGCTTAATCACATATGGTCCTAACCAATGCATTCAAAACTTTCCTGGACGTTGCATGAACTTATTGTCATAGAGTAATAATAATTTTCCCACTTGAAACATTTTATGTTTAATGTTCCTATCATGCCACGCCTTCTCTCTTGCCTTCTAAATTTGTTGATGGAACCCTGTGACAAAGTGATCTTCCTCAACTTGTACCAACTATGAGAATCTCTCCTCTATTGTGCTAGAAACTAAAAGATCAATAATCGTTGCAACATGTAGGCTAGGTATAATAAAGTCCATTGACATTACTAGTTCTTGCTGATATACCAACTTGAACGGTGTTTGTCCTGTCAAATTTTTTCTCATAGTTATGTATGCCCATGATACTATAGGAACTCTTAATTCCCAATCATCTCTCCCTACATTACAAATATTTTTCAACGCATTCTCCATAATTTTATTAAAATCTTTGACTATTTCATTGGCCTAAGGGTGATATGACATGCTCCTCTGATGATGAATTTGAAATTCATCAGTCAATTATTCAATTGTCTTATTCAGGAAGTGTGTTCCTTGATCACTGAGTAAAATGCAAAAGAATCCAAATCATGTAACTACATTCTTAAAAAGAAACCTTGTAGTTGTCTCTGCAGTGAAATCTATGACTGATGTTGCTTCCGACCATCTGTTCAAATACTCCATCATAGTGATTATGTATATAGCTCCTGATGTTTTTGTTGATGGGTTGATTGGTCCAAAAAATTCTATCACTCATTTATCAAATGCTTGCAATCTAACCTGTGGATGTAAATTCATATCATCCAGTTTGTATGGCTTCCCCACACTTTGAAAAACATCATATGCCTGATAATATTCCTTAGCATCCTTATGAAGTGTGGGACACCAAATCCCTTCGCACACAATATTTTTTGTTGTTTCTTTACCTACGTAATGTCCTCTTGTGATTCCTTGATGTGATTTTGAAAGTATCATTGGCCTTTCATGCTCTAACACACATCATATCAGTATTCCATCTGCTCCTAACTTTTATAAGTTTCATTCAATTAATGGATAGTCTATTTCTTTAACCACTAATTGTTTCTTATGTGCAACTATCATCTTTGATGGGGCCATTCATGTACTTAGAAACTACACAATGTATGTGAAGTAGTTATCCACCATTTGAATTGCAAATAACCGTGCATTCAAAAAGTTGTCATATATATTCCCTACATATTCTCTTGATAGTATGCATGATAGATGATCTGGTCATGCATTCAACTTCCCTGGTTTCACAAAAACCTCAAAATTGTATTCTTAAAACAATAGTAACCACTTGCATATTCCCCCCCCTAGAACTGGATTTTTCACTAAGTGTTTTAGTGCATTATTGTCTTTATACATATTAAAGTGAGATCCCAATAAATAATGTCTAAACTTTTATATCACATACACCATTGTCAATCCTTCTCATTCTGTAGTGGTGTTATTCTTCTCTGTGATGGACAACTTCCTACTTGCAAAAGAATTTGGGTGATTTATGTCTCCTTCCCCTGGTTGAGATAGTATTGCACCCAAAGATATGGACGATGCATCTACTTGAACATGAGATTCCTTGTTCCAATCCAGAAATATCAAAATCGACGTGGTCACTAATTTCTACTTTAGCGTGTCCAAACCCTTATGACAATCCTCATTCCAATGGGAATTTTCTTCTTTATTCAACAACTTCTTTGTAGGTGGTATAATTTGTGCATACTCCTTAATGAACTTCCTATAATATCATGTATGACCCATAGATTCCCTCAATTGTCTCACTAATGTAGGTGGTTTCAAATATAGAATCACTGCAATCTTGGGAATATACACTAATAAAACTTTCTGAAGTACCACATGTCCTATCAAAATTCCAAAAGGTGTGTAAAAAGTACATTTCTTTAAGTTCAGTGAAATCTAACATTGTCTACACCTATCCAACATTAACCTGAGTAATTCTATGTGATATTTCAATAAACTAAACACATTCCAATCATCTAAGTATACTTCAAGGAACTTGTGAATAAATTCCTTAAAATCTACAACAACAACTCTTGAAAAAACTATAAGTGCATTCTTTAGTCCAAAGGGAATCACTATGCACTAATAACTTCCACACTATGCTGAAAAATTAGTATTACACATGTATTCATGTGCAATCTTTATCCGATGGTACCCTGAGAATCCATCTGTGAAAGAATAAGCCTCCTTCCCTCCTACATTATCTCGTACCTCATATGTGAACGGTCTTGGAAATGGATCATGTAGACATGCATCATTTAGTTTCCTTAGGTATACAAAAATATCCATTCCTCCTATTTTATTATCTTGTACCACCATTGGACTTATGCATTTAGATTCCACTACTCGTTCGATAATCCCCGCTTCTAACATCCTCTCTATCTCTGCCTTCACCTTCTCTTTATACTTCATATTTAACATGTAGGGTCTCTATTTGATTGGATTAGCACTGAGATTCAAAAGGATCTTCATTTATCCTAACTCACCAGCTATCCCCTTCATCTCTAAAAATGTAGTTGGGAATATATCCTAATACTCGCGCAGTAAATTTTCAATTTTCTCCATCGTTTCATCATTCCAATAATCTCCTATCTACGCAAAATTTGGATTCTTTGTCATCCCAATGTTTACCTTATGTGTATTTATTGGTTGTGTTTATGCAACATATTCAAGATTAGGTCCTTCTACTATGTGTTTCCCCTTGGTTTCAGGTAATTTTAAATTCCTTGTATCTTCCTTGTCTTTCTCCTCCTTAAAAATATTGTAACACTCCAATAATTCATGGATAGTCATAAAACCTTTGTGTGCATTGCACACAAGTACCACCTCCATCGATCCTTTTTATGAGAATATATTGGTTCGAATGACCTGTAGGGTTGAGTCTATTAATGGATATTCATGTTCAAAATTAAATGTTACCTTGAACATCTAAATCAACTCATCCCAGTTTGTTGTTTCTCTGTACATTTCCAGCTATAGGTACCAATTCTTAGGGATTATATTCAATGTATTTATAAACCTATGTGTCCATTCCTCCATCGATAATGAACTCGATATGGTTCTGTAATACTCAGCATGACCTACTGGGTCACTTTCCCCTGTATAATTCTTGATAGTATACTCCACCTTGGTACTAAACCTTACTAACATTAGTCTCCTACATTGTGACTAGTCTTCCATTCCCTCTTTGTGTGCAACCCACCATTTGGATAGAGTATCTTTAAAAACAACATCTAGTTCCATTCTTGGTTATGTTGATTGGGTATATGTAGTTGGGAATATATCCTAATACTTGCACAGTAAATTTTCAATTTTCTCCACCGTTTCATCATTCCAATAATCTCCTATCTACGCAAAATTTGGATTCTTTGTCATCCCAATGTTTACCTTATGTGTCTTTGTTGGTTGTGTTTATGCAACATATTCAAGATTAGGTCCTTCTACTGTGTTTTCCCCCTTGGTTTCAGGTAATTTTACATTCCTTGTATCTTCCTTGTCTTTCTCCTCCTTAAAAATATTGTAACACTCCAGTAATTCATGGATAGTCATAAAATATTTGTGCGCATTGCACATAAGTACCACCTCCATCGATCCTTTTTATGAGAATATATTGGTTCGAATGACCTGTAGGGATGCGTCTATTAATGGATATTCATGTTAAAAATTAAATGTTACCTTGAACCTCTAAATCAACTCATCCCAGTTTGTTGTTTCTCTATGCATTTCCAGCTATAGGTACCAATTCTTAGGGATTGTATTCAATGTATTTATAAACCTATGCGTCCATTCCTCCATTAGTATTGAACTAGATATGGTTCTATAATACTCAGCATGACCTACTGGGTCACTTTCCCTTGTATAATTCTTGATAGTATACTCCACCTCGGTACTAAACCTTACTAGCATTAGTCTCCTACATTGTGACTAGTCTTCCATTCCCTCTTTGTGTGCAACCCACCATTTGGATGGAGTAGCTTTAAAAACAACATCTAGTTCCATTCTTGGTTATGTTGATCGGGTATATGGAATGTCACTCTACCAGTTTTTGGTTATGTTGATTCAGTCTGCACATGTTTGGTTTCCTTCAATTGTATGATGTACTACGACTTTGATTTTGAATTTCTTGAAATCTTTTTATAATGCTTGTCTAATTTCTGCTAAATTCCTCGGTTGACCTATAGGCGTAGTACTCTACAGCTTAATATACTAGACTAATGCACGCCCTTTAAATGTTTTTTACAACTGTGCAATCTTTACGACCTCATCCTAGAAATTCTTTGCAACCCAAATTGTCTCACAATGAAATAGATGTTTTTTTGGGTCCTCTGACCCCACTCCCTGGAATTCATGTAGTCTCAATGTGGTATCTAATCCTGCCATGTTGGTTGGTTTAGTACTTCTCTTTGGAGATTCTAGTTGGATCTAACTTGATGCACTGTTTCCACTACTCTGGCTCGACACACTTCTCCCACTTCTCTAGATCGATGCATTTCTCCCACTGCTTTGATTACTACTATTATGACTTCCCCTACTGATTATGAATGATTTTGAAAAACATTCAACTGTTATTTATGATGTAGGTAACACGGAATGGATCGTGGATTTGACATAGGATCCATCCTAAGTATGACTTAACGACTCTTCTATTATAACACTGAACTGAGAATCCTCTTTCTCTCCCTCTACGTATGGTATCTCAACTATCTGGACTATTGCGCAGGGTTTTATTCCCTCAGGCTCACTGTGAGGATCTCTCTTCTCAGCTCGATGATTCATCCTCTTGTACTTTATTCCATTGCACAATACTCCAAACTAGTCTTCTTCTTCTGATACACTTTCTTCAATTCTCTACATCCTCAGTCCCTCTCATCCTTCTCCATTCCTTTATTTATCATTTCCTACATTCATACTATCCTCTTATCATTCCTCAGTTCCCTTATGTGCACGAATCCCCTTAGTAGTAATACTCCATCATCATCATGCACTTTTCGCACAACATCATATTTATCCAAGTACCCAATGATTTTAGAAACCTTCTATACGAACCCTTGAAGAAATCCCTTTCTGCAACATTGTATATCTATGTACAATATATTGCAAATTTTGTGATACAACCTCCTAATACGATGTTCAACCATAAATCAATGGCGTGGGAATTATTATTAATTACATAATCCAATTGACTTACTAATGCAGGATTCCAATTTCGTAGCGTTGCAGCTCGATACCTTCCAGTATTCTCCACTAGTCTTTATAATCATTCTATCAAAAAAATCATAAATTCACCAAAAAAAATGTCATGCAACTCTGTGTACAAATGTATTTGCATCCATTTTTCATCGTTCATTCGAGGGTTCCTATTCTCTTTACGGGAAAATTCTTGTTCCTTTCCTTCTAGCCATTCAATGATCTCTTTCTTAGTTGGCCTCTAAAACATTCCTTAAATCAAAAATTTCAGGTGTCGAAAACGAAACCATTTGTTGAAACGTGATTTTAAGAACCTACGTTCAAGTTATCTAACCAACAAAACCCTTCAGATACCAACCCTTTTAGAATCACCTACATGCAAGTGAAGTCTCACCTGAGGTATCTATTGGGGCTGCAAGAACTAGGTTTCTACAGGAACGAGGGGATACAAGGAGACCATCATAGTCATTCTTAATTATCTATCTTGCATTCACTATTTTTCATCTCTTACCTTGATGAATTAGTAGGTTCAATTATACTATTCCATTCTACTATATATTACAACCAAAACTATTCAGTGTAACATTCATCATTGTTTCACATCATCTACTACACAGGTATAGATCTAATCATGCATAAATAAAGTATTCATGAACAATCATACATCAAGGCATTCAGACACATATTTTTAAAGCGGTTCACCCAAAATTTGGTTGACATCCACAATGGCTCGCTTATTTATTATTCTTTATGCAATCTCCTTGTTGGCACAGGGGCAGACCTAGGGTTCAACGCTATAACAGTCCACCAACAAAAACCTAACTACAGGCCCTTTCGGCAACACCTGTGGAGAAGATGAAGTCTCACCCGAGGTAGAGGCAAGGGTGATTGCAGGACTCAGGTGTATGAAACCTTAGATGGGATACAGATCTGTGATTACACACTTAGCAAAGAACTTAGCATCAATAGTTCACCTAGAATTAACCATTATCTCACTCTGTAGATAACATAGAGCATTGCAGTATATACTTAGATCTAAGATGATTCAACACTTAGCAGCATACAACAGATCGGATTTGGTAGACCAAGCACTTAGCAACTTCATACACAACAAATCTATCATCTATAAACATCTAATAAGCACAAAGCATAAGTAAATCTATCTAAACATGTCATAGCACTTAGTAAGTGAGGGAAAACACATGTAAGTAACAACACAAAGCATGATACACATATTTATGTGGTTCACCCCTCACCCTGGGGCTACGTCCATCAACTCTTCTTCTTTGTTATTGTTGGCCAATCGGTTACAAGCGCAAAGCCTCAAAACCTACTCCGCGCAGGACAGGAGATCTGTGCAGCTCGCTAGATCCTCCTTCCCCTAGTATCTCTAAGCATAAAACCTTCTTACAATCCATGCACTCAAAACTTACAATACTTGCACTCAGCTCTGCAAGTATATCACACAGATCAACTTTTAGCACTGAGCCACTTCTCAAGTGTCATCCAAAAAGGTTCCTTATTACATAGCCTAGACTTCTACTTATACATTACAAAAAGGGGCCTAAACATGGGTAAACCCATGGGCCAACATCCTGGTCCCGTTACAATATCCCCAAAAACCCAAAAAGGAGGTCTAGCTTCCACGGTCTCCGCTTTGCCTTGCGCTCCATCTTTGATAGGTTGTCAAAGTCCCAAAAATGGTCAAATATGACCAAGTGTTCCTCAAAACTTGGTCAAGGGCCAACAGGCCCCCAACACTCACCTGTGACTCATCCCGTGTCACTTAGGTTTGGGTAACTTTGCCTCAAAGGTCTCGATCTTTCCTCGAGTTGCTTCGACTTGTCTCTATGCTACTGCTTCTTGCTCAGCGAATTCCTGAATAAATGCTTCACTGATAGGTCCTTCCAGTTGCTGCTCAATTGTAACAACTACTTGTTCTAGTACTGTTCCTTGGCCTTCAATTTCTTCAAACAGTAGATAGGTCACCTCCTGGCTCGGTTGGAGTTTCTGGGTGACTTCCATCACTCTGTTTTGCATGGTAATAACGATTTGTTGGGTAGTGCATTGTTCCTGGGATCTCTTCGGCCTCTCAATGGGTGACAGGAACTTGAGCTACACCTGTACTGTATCTGCATGCTGCTTTGCTTCCTGGAGTTGGGACTCCAATTTCTTCAACTCTGGGTCTTCGGATAGTTGTTCATATATCTGTGCACTTCTTCTACTTAACTGTTTTCATTCTGTAGAAAGTGTTTTAATCCTCTCAAATGTTCTTTGAGCATTCAATTCTTGTTGGTCTCACACTTCTTGCGGGGTGCTTGGTATAGTTTGAAGCTCTAATTCCACAACTCGTTGTTGAAGCTGTTGAATAACTTCAACAAGCTTCATCACTTGACGTTCAAAGGGTTCTTCTCTCTTTTTTTCTAAGCTAGTGACGGAGCGGAATGCTCGGTTAACTGCTTCTTCTATCTTGATCTACTTTGCGAGCAATTGATCTTTCTCCTTTTGGATCTTCTCTCTATCTTCTTCAAATTTTTCTTGGAGAGCATCCCTCTCTTGTTGCGTGGCTCGACATTGTTCTATGATTTCCTCTTGTAATTTCTTTAAGGCCTGAGTGACCTGCTCTTTTTCTTCCTGTGTGTGTCGAAGGCATACTTTGACTGTATCAACAATATTGTGGAGTTGAACTGATTCTTCTCCCACTTCTATTGTTCCTTATGGCAGAGGCACAGTAGAGATTGTGCGGCTAGACTGGAGTGCCTGTTGCACTTCTTGGAGCCCAATTTCAATCCTGTTATATATCTGCTCCTTCTTCACTTCCTGATTTTTTGTTATCTCTTCTATGGCTTCATTCAAAGTTGCGAGGAGGAAACTGAAGTCATCCAAAGTGAGCGTGGTCTGCATATTAGTTACGATTGCTTTCGATTTCTTTCGAGAGGGAGACTTCAGAGGTGACCCTTTTCTCTTCTTTATAACTTCGACTTTGTCTTCTAGTCTCTATTCGACTTTGTCTAGGTCTTCACCATTACCTCCTTGATCTGGTGTGATGGAAGCCATCCTTACAGATCTGTTATCTACATCCTGAACCTCTTCAAGCTTCTTTGTCTTCTTTGTCTTACTGGGCCCAGGTGTGTCCTATGCAACTTCTGGGTTGTTGATGTCTGAAATGTCCACTAGATCTACTACAACAAGGAGGTCCGCCGACCATTCCTTGGTGATCTCTTCTAGGTCTTCTTCTGTCAGCTTATAATAGGACTGAAGCTATTCCTGGTGCTCATCAACGCATGGAGTTAGGTATATAAAGTGGCATTCCGCGCTAAACTTTATCAGAGGTCGAAACCTTTGTAAAGTGTTCGAGGTTATGCGAGGTTCACCCCCTATGGTTGCTTTCAATTGGTTATAATACGTGTGGAAAACAACATTCGATTTCCATTGCTTGTTCATGTCGGTCGAGTACCACAATGTATTGAACTTCGTGGCTAGTGGCTCAAAGGGGTCGAGGTCCGGGAAGGTTGTGCCTTCCGGTAGCTCCCATGCAACAAAAGTGATTAGTATTAGAAGCCAGCTAAAATGGAATTCATGCCCCTGGCCCTGGGCTCCTCTACAATCAATCTCTAGCTGGTTTACCAGGTACTTCGTCCAGTTCATTTGTAGTCCCTCTTCGCATTTTCCTGTGAGGTCAACTACGAAGCCTGATACTTGTGTAGTTCGATTCTTACGTACCATCTTTCCTGTGATCAGTTGACATGCGAGGTGCACTGCGCCACTTTCGATAGAGGCTACCCTGTAGCCTCGCACGCCCTTCTCGACATTGCCATAAGCTTCTTTAATATTCTGTGAAAGAGCGCGGTCCAGGGTCTTTCCAGGGTAGTAATCCTAGGGATCAAGGCACTGCATGCTAAGCCCAGTGATCCTATTGATCAGCGTCGGATCAACAATTATGCGACGATTTAACCATAGGTATCCTCTGTGGTAACTTTCTAGCAGCAATTTTACACAAGAATTCACCTCCTGGTGTCTGCCGAAGTGTGGTATTTTCATAACGTTGAGCAAAGTAGACTACGAGAGTTTCATCGTCCATTGCTAAGGGACGATCTTCGAATTCTTTCTCTTAGTTCTTGTCAAGTACTTATACAGGGAGAGCATGTTGTAAACCTTACGGTCCCCCAGGTTGAAGTCGCAAAACTTCAACACTGTAACCTTGTCTTGATTTGCGGTAGGTGCGTACTCCTTTTGGTAGATATGCAGTGACTAGGGTGTATTCAAAGTCTCTAGGGACACTGTCCCTGTTAATATCACTGCTCAGAGGGGGTATGTAAGCTGGTAGGATGGATGGAAGTAACTTCGCATTGGCTATGTCATCTTTATGCTTAGTTCTCCTTTCCTCTCCGACTCGAGATGTTCCTGCTCGAGCATTCGACGAGGAGGCTTGCACTCCTCTCATCGATGATGCTTGGACTTCAGTGGACATTTCTCTTTCTGACATGACTCTCATAGTCATTAAATCGAGAAGGACCTTTGTGACATATTCCTCAACTGCGGTGAGCTCGTCGGACATACGCACTTGAAAAATATAATCAGGGCACGATGATCTCAGATACTACACTAGGATGAACAATCTACTTGCAATGATCACTGTATACAATCACTAGTTTTGCAGGCTTCAAATTTTCAGTTGGCAAAAGTGTTCTTTGGGCACGGTGCGACAAGCTAAATAGGAAATTCATCAACTGTCTGCTTGCAATGGGTATGAAGCTTCCATTATCGTATATATGTCCGTTATGGTGAGGTCCAACATTCTGGTGGTAATCCTTTAATTATTTTCTATGCATTTGGGGTGGAAGTCGAACGGGTATATCGGTCCAACGACTAGATTGCTTCACCACGACAAAGTGCCATATGTCATTGTTCTGATATCTCAACGAAGTTCAATTCCTGTGATTTTTCCTTCTGCAGTGTTCCACCTGGGATTTCTGTAACTTTTTAATCTTCACCTTTTTCTTACTCAATTTTCTATCCTTATTCCTGATAGTCTTCAACTCAGTCGGTCTTTTCCCGTTCTGATTCCTATCTTCTCTTGACATAGTCACTTTGCACTGCTGAGATTCTTTCTTCAGATCCGAGGGTAATACTCCTTCAACATATGGATTAGGTATTTCAATCTTTTGTGGTTCCTCTAATGATCTTATAGCTTCGACGTCCAAGTCCCTAGTGTCCAATAGCTTAGATCTGTTCTCTTGTTCTTCCATCAAGTAGGCGATCCTTCTAGTCATAAATTCCATGAGTTCTTGTTTCTTTTGTTCTAGGGATTCCTTTTCTTCTTTTCTTCGGATCTAGTCTTTTTCAATCTAGATCTTGCCTAACAAAGCTGAAAATGGGGCACAATCCTCAATAAATTTAATAACTTTGAATTCTTCCTCTGTCGAAGCTCCATGGGTACTCATAGCAATCTGGGTAATCCTGCCACATAGGGTTACCATTTTTCCTTTAAACAACACTATTTTTCCTAGTGAAGGAACCATAGCAGGCATTCCTAGGGTTTCCCAAGTGCTTTCTGTCATAATGTTCATCTGTGTTTCCTCATCCAGAGCACAGTCAATGTCGAAGTCTCCTATTCTTAGTTCGATTTTCTCCTTTTCTTTGAAGATCTCTGACAAGCTGGCATCTTTATGTTCATTCAACGTTTCTTTCATTTTCAGTAACATAATCTCTGATTCTTTTTGGGATTCTTCTATAATCTTAGTCTCTTGATCTCCTTCAGGGTTTTCTTGCTCCATATTCATCTTTTCAAGTCTAGCAATCATTCTAGGGCAATCCAATACTTCATGGTCCATAGCCTTACAACAAAGGCAACTAGATTTTCTCCCAAGGCATTCCTTAGCAAGATGTCCTGGTCTTCTGCAATTGTAACAAAGAGTTAATCCTCTCTTTCTCTTAAATGATCCCCAACCTTTCCTGTACTGCGCGCTAGGATCATAATGGCTAGCCTGCAAAAATTTCTTTCTAGGATCCTGCATCCACTCGTTAGTCCAAACATTCTTTCTATGCATAGGTATAACATATCTTTCATTATTCTTATCAGATCTATTCATATCAAACGTTCTTTCATCTAACAATGCCCTAGTTTTCAAGCTAGGAAAAAATCTATCAAGCATACCTAAATTCATGCTTCAGAAACAAAAATTTCCACTTATTGAGCACAAAGATTCTAGATCTAAAACCTTTCACTATTCTTACCTTTATCAGAGCACAAAGCTTACAGATATTACCTATTTTCTTCAAATCTAGCTTATTTTCTTCGGCACAAAGCTTCGTAGGTCAAGTAGAGTACTGCACATCAGAGCGACAGATCTACACACATATTTTCCACAAGTTCAGGACGAATATTTTCACAAAGATTCTTCTTCCTTAGTTCCCAGCAATCACAGTTTCAGGTCCCAACAACGAAACCATTTGTTGGCACAGGGGCAAACCCAGTGTTCAACGCTACAACAACACACCAACAAAACCCTAACTACTGAACCTTTCGGCAACACCCGCGAAGAAGATGAAGTCTCACCTGAGGTAGAGGCAGGGTTGATTGCAGGACTCAGGTGTCTACAACCTTAGATGGGATACAGATATGTGATTACACACTTAACAAAGCACTTAGCATCAATAGTTCACCTAGAATTAACCTTTATCTCACTCCGCAGATAACATAGAGCATTGCAGTATATACTTAGATCTAAGATGATTTAGCACTTAACAGCATACAACATACCATATCTAGTAGACCAAGCACTTAACAACTTCATACACATCAAATATATCATCTATACACATCTAATAAGCACAAACCATAAGTAAATCTATCTAAACATGTCATAGAACTTAGCAAGAGAGGGAAAACACATGTAAGTAACAACACAAAGCATGATACACAGATTTACATGGTTCACCCCTCACCCTGGGGCTACGTCCACAAACTCTTCTTCTCTATTATTGTTGGCCAATCGGTTATAAGCACAGAGCCTAAAAACCTACTCCGCGCAGGACAGGAGATCTGTGAAGTTTGCTAGATCCTCCTTCCCCAAGTAGCTCTAAGCATAAAACCTTCTTACAATCCATGCACTCAGTACTTACAATACTTACACTCAGCTCTGCAAGTATATCACACAGATCATCTCTTAGCACTAAGCCACTTCTCAAGTGTCCTCCAAAAAGGTCCCTTCTTACATAGCCTAGAATTCTACTTATACATTACAAAAAGGGGCCTAAACATGGGTAAACCCATGGGCCGACATCCTGGTCCCGTTACATTATCCCCCAAAACCCAAAAAGGACCCAAAAAGTGGGTCTAGCTTCCACGATCTCCGCTTCTCCTTGCGCTCCATCTTTGACAGGTTGTCGAAGTCCCAAAAATGGTCAAATATGACCAAGTGCTCCTCAAAACTTGGTCAAGGGCCAACACTTCTCAGGATGCATACTGCGCTTACAATAGATTCATCATGTTTTCAGTCCCCATCCTGCCTAGCCGCTTTGTAGTGCAAGCCTCTCCCTAAACCTTAATCCATATACTCTCTCTCATTATCAGTATATTCTCTCACTCTCAACTACTTTAGGTTTCCTCTAGTCCCAACACGTAGCCCTTTAATCACTTAGTGTCAACCGCATATTCTACCCGACCCATTGCATATTTATACATGGAGTCTAGGGCTTAAAAACCTAATTGCTTGTCCCAAAACACAAATTGCAGCTCATTCTGACTCATTAAAACTCATGTTGTCTCATTTTTCGGATGTGTTTTCCTACTTTTTCATCTGCATGCTTCTTTTTCATTCCCAAATGTTGTTCTTCTTGCTTTTTCGCATCTCTATACTCTTGCATGTTGAACCGTTGTCCTTCATTGTTTCCCACTTTATCTTCCTGATTTATTATCTTGCTTTATTCTCTTTCTTTATTCTCTTACAATTATGCTTTTACTTCACACTTCAATCCCGAATGCATCTTTAATGCACAATTTTCTCCTACCTTCTCTTCTTTCTTCTGTTGTTGTGCATCTCCTCCAAACTTAGGATTTTCCTAAAAAATGTATCCAAAATTCTTTTTCGACAAGGGAGAAGAGAGGGAGGGGAGAATAAGAGGCAGGAAGGACAGGAGATTCAGGGAAGGAGGAAGGGGGAAGAGGAGCATGAGAAGAGGGGGAAGAGGGGCACCACAAGAAGGAGAGAGGGGAGGGGAAGAGGACAAAAAAAAAATACATACCAACAAGGGATCATTTTGAAGCCAAATTATCCAAATTGATAACCAAGAGATCCTTGTCCAAATCCTTCATATTGACCAATGTTTCCCGCACCAAGACCTCCCCACTAGGGAAATCTTCCTTTGAATATTTTACCCAAATCTTATGAGGTTTTGGAGGTTGCAAGTTCTTCTTTGAGCACCAAGCAATCAAATGAATTGTGTCATGCCACACATAATAATGGAAGGGAACCTTCCAATATTCCATGCACTGAACCTAGGTGGAATTATCGAGAAATAGGTCTATTTAAGCCACTAAACCCTTGATAATGTTCACTTCCAACTTAATCAAGGCCCAACACCTATCAAAAGTTTTCTTCCAATCAAGCTCAAGGGACACAAACCATTCTAATTTATTTCCTATGGCCTCGAGATCCACCTTGTTCTAGAAAAACCATGCCAGTATAGGAAGGATTTCCCAAATATTCATGGTGGATATGGTGGCTCGAATCGTATCGAAATCAACTATCCAACGATGAAGAATTAGGCCGAAAGGTCTCGATGACCAATACTTAAAAAAAAATTGATTTTCATCTTCTTCAATTTGAAACAAAAATCCAATCCATGCCCTAACCATGTTTTTCATGTCATTCTTGTAGTCGATTAGTGGTTCACAATTCCTCTCTACCCATAGAGCAAGCGCATGAGAGCTAACTACCTTTCCACAAAAAATTTCAACCAAAGGATTTCCTGTTAGAGTCAGGATGTCTTCGAGGCCAATGTCCTTTCCTACCACTAGGTTTGCTCAATATGTTTTGACACAAATAGTAGGCTTGGAAGGATTGCGAGGGGGATATGGGATTAGGGTGGGTACTAGAACATTCAATATATCAACCAGGAGCATGGGTAGAGAAACTGGGAGGAATGGAGGAGGGGGGGAGGGAAGAAAGGGAGAGACAAATGGAAAAAAGGGAAGAAAGGGCCTCAGAGGAGAGAGTGAAAGAGGGGGAGGAGGATATGAGGGGACTAGAATCAGGATCCGAGCTAGGGGATCCTTCAACATATGGTGGGGAAGGAGGGGGATCTTGAGGAGGGTGGTGAATAAATTCATCTTGCATGAGAAAGACTTGCTCTTCAATGGGACTGATCTTGTAACTGACGTCATCCATGCCAAAAATTATGCTCTAGGTGAGAAAAGGGGACAAAAATTATTAAGATGGAACTAGCAAGAGAAGAAAACCACTGAGGGAGAGACTGGTAAGAGGACACAAAACTAGGTCCAGAGCCACAAGATAAGAATGACATGGGTCGAAAAAATTTCAAAAGAACCACAGAAGGATAACCTCTCTAAAAAATAAAAACCCTGTGAGACCACAGACCTCAAAGTCATGCCTTTTTCCCACTTCCTATATTTATCAAATCACTTACCATGATTGTGTTATATTTATTTTATTTATTTTTAAAGAAAAAATTTAGAAAAATGTGCTATAATTTTAGAAATAACTCGATTAATGGATAAAGAGTAACATTTAAAAAACTAAAATTTAATATTGATATATTAATGGTTAATAGTATCAAATAAAAAAAACCTAATTAATTACATGAAAATATAACTTTTCATGAAAGTTTATAATTTTTACATAATTTGTACTCAACTCAACTAAAAATTTCAATGATTACATGCAAATATTCCATTTGTGATATTGGTATCATATGCTCCTTCCTAAGCCATCATGTGGTAGCTTATTTTCTAACGGATTAATACATAAATAATATTATAACAGGTGATACTTAAATAATTATAATATAATATTGAAAGTTTTCATTTGGCGGGAAATTAACAATTATTGCAAACTCGTGGTTTTCAAATTAACTTTAAAGTTTTCTCAAGATTAAGGTGCTGGGTGTTACATAATTGTAAAATTTCCTAGATTTTATATTAGTCATTAAATGATTAAAAAAGAAACATCACTTGGAAATTCCATTTTACAACCATTTTTATGATATTTAAATGATTATAAAAAAAACCATCACTTAGAAATTCCATTTTACAACCATTTTTATGATATTTAACAACAAATGAAAACCTTATTTCACTTTCCTTTGTCTCATATATATATATATATATATATATATATATATATATATATATATATATATAAAAAGGGACAACAAAAAGATAGTAGATGGCTTTTTTAAAGAAGCATTGGGGTTGGAGTTCGGTACTTGGACCATTTCCATCTTTCAAGATAGGAATATAAATGATTTTTTTTATGCATCTTGGATATAAAATTAGTACAATGGATAGATTCATATTTTTTATTGTGATTTTTGTAAAGATGTATTTTTGTCTTTTAAAGCAATGAACAAACATATATTGTTGTAAATATAGTTTTGTTTTTTTGATAGTAAATAGTTCTTAGCTCATGCTATTAAAAGATGTAATATATGTACTTTTGAGTCAACAAACGATTTTTTTTTTTAATTTAGCTCCAAGATGTAAAACTATAAATACGGTTCATCATTCTATGATAGCAAATAGTTCTTAGATCGTGCTATTCCTGCTATTCCTATTATTGAAAGATGTAATCTATCCTTTTAAATCAAGGAACACTTTTTTTATTATTTTTATTTAGTTCCCATTTGTAAGGAATATGTAAGACTTGTATGCAAAGTTGTGATGCTCAATCTATCTACATAACACATTTTTAAATGCCTATTACAATGTGATTTTATTTATTACCAATATAATTAAGGATTATGAACTCAAGTGTTTTGAACCTGTTTATAAAATTATTTGGTTGACCTGCTATTTCAAGAGTAAAATGTTATTCCAAATCCAAGATATGATTATCAACTCCCATTTTCAACACTCACTTCACTTCACTCCAAACAAATGGAAACAAACATGAGAACCAATAACCTAACAAAGATCTCACCAAAAGAAAGGTTTTATTACCTTCCTTGGAGAAGGGTATTGACAAAGAAAGAAAGGTATATTCATAACTAATAAGAAGCCCAATGATTTAAGTGTTACAACCAATACCATATTTATGGCATCAGGGGTGATTACTTCATGAGTTGAGTCCCATCCTAAGCCGAAACTTATCTTTCTTAGTGATTATGATTCCCTTGGTAATGTAATTAACAAGAAAGTTGATCTTACTGTAGTTCAGGGGTGATTACTTCATGAGTTGAGTCCCATCCTAAGCCGAAACTTATCTTTCTTAGTGATTATGATTCCCTTGGTAATGTAATTAACAAGAAAGTTGATCTTACTGTAGTTCATGACATTTTGAGAGGCCATTTCCTCCCTTTACTCTTCTCTAAGTTTTTCAGACCTCTTTATTTCCTTATACCATTGTGTCCTAGATCTGTTTCATTGACTCATGATCATGCTATGCTCTCTATGAAAGAGAGAGGACCCCTTCCTTCATACAAAATAAGGGTGTGTACTCGTTTGAATGGGACTAAGAATTGCAAAAATCTAGATTAGTTGTATTGGTGTTCACAACAATGGGTTCATGTGTTAAAATGTCCATGAATGTTCTATGTTATAAAATTTGTACAAATTTAAATTACATTGTATGTTATATAATTTGTATGTCCATGAACATTATATGTTATATAATTTGTACAAATTTATTTTACATTATAAGTTATATAATTTGTAAAAAATTATATTATCTCAATATTTTGAACAATGGATTCATGTGTTAAAGTGTGGATGATCATTGTATGTTATATAATTTGTACAAATTTATATTTTCATGTGAGATATGTCTGTGTATATTGAATCTGAATTAAATGAGATATTTGTATAAAATATATTCTGTTAGATTGAATCTGAGTGACATGACATATCTGTGTAATATCTTAACAAATAAAAATAATTGGTTATAGAAAATTTAATGTTATGCATGCTTTAATCTAGAGTAATTAATTCAAAATTATTTTATATTTGATTATTTACATTTCATTATGTAAAACATTAAATTTTTTTTATAGGTGGGTATTTATTATTCACCATAATATCCACCTTGATACATAGATTTTGGGGTGGATGGAGTATAGGCACTTGGATTTTGGATTTGAATCGATTTCAAATATGAAGACCTATATTCCACCCCTTGAAGGATTCAATGCTAACAGGGTGGATATTGGCCACCATCATATATTGTATATTCAAATGCATTATTACCAATATGTTGTAATCTCATTTGTTTTTATTTTTTTATTTGTGTATAACAAATTGATTTAATTTCATATTTCAGTTGGAATTTATATTATAAAATTTATATATAATAAATTATTAAGTAAAAAAAATTACCATTATATATATATATATATATATATATATATATATATATCTTAAAAAAAAATCTTTATATTGGTTAGAGGAGAATATACATGTTGCCTATCCAAAAATCAGTATATGAAGCGTTACAAGAACAATAGAACAACCTTCCATAAAATAGGCTTTTTACAACCGCAAAGCTTTTACAAAATTCATTTAGAGTCAAGACTAAAAACTATTCACTGTGTATACAAAATAGATACAAAAAATCACATTAAAGGCTACAAAAGAAACTCCATTGAATTCCTTTCCTCATTTTCGAGGAACTCATGGAGGCCAAAAGCACCAACCGAAGGATTTAGAGATGGATGTTTGGACAGGTGATCACTTTTGTATTTAGTTCTCTCTATATATGGTTGAAGGAGATCCATTAAAAAAAAAGGAGAGTATTACAGATGTCCTTGAGCAGAGGTTAGAACATCACATCCCATACTCTTATATATATTTTTTCCCAATCGATTACCAGCTTTGAGTCCCCCATAATTTGAAGCTTATGAACCCCCCTTTTTAATGGAATTTCTAGGATAGTACACAACAGTATGAATCCAAATATATTGTTGGTGCCCCAACTAGGAGAGTATCATACATGAATCTGACATTTCTACTGAATATATAAAACTACTCCCACTCCACAAATTTGTGGGTGAGCCTGAAAAGCATTGTCAAAGAATCCACATGGAATGTTGAAGTCTAGATTAGAAATGGAAGGAAGCCTAAGGTCCTTGACTTTTAGGCATGTCATAAATTCATTGGAAATATTCAAGATGATACCAACACCTACCTTTGGAAAAATATATTTATCCTTAAAGATGCTTGATTTCCTTTCCCACAATAAGTTGTCCACTAGAATACTTGGCACGCCTTTGTATTGCCTGATTTCCTTATATGGTTACCAATCCTTCAAGATATATTCCATGCATACTTTATAGCATGAAGAGGTGGATTACAATTATTTATGGAAAATTATGACAACTTGGTCTGCATATACACAATCAAAAAAATATGTGAGGATGTTTCTTCAGAATTTTTGCAAAGAGCACATCTAGTACGACCCACCCATCCTCTTTTTAACCCAACATCCCATGTAAGGAGTTTGTTGTTCAAATCTAGCCAAAGGGTTATATTTGATGAAAGTGCCATGATAGATTTCATGCTAGATGCCACATCCACGTAGGGGGATGACATGTCACGACATGGCAGTGCCACATCAGATGGATATGGGTGATGTGGAGCCACATGGGTTCCACATGGCACTATAATGGAAAAAGACCTAAGAACTTTAGGGAGCCATAAATTTCATTCTAGAGATCAAATTTGGACAAAGTTATTGTCGTTGGAAAGTTATTGATGGGAAGAAGACAATGGTGACCTTAAAAACGGGTTTTGACGTAGTTGAGGAAAAGAGAAAAATTTATACCCCATCCATTAAAAGAGTACTTAAGGGGTTGGGTGTGTTACAAAAGAAATTCATTTATGAAAACGATAAAATTGCATACACCAAAATGATTTGAACTAGGATATAGGGAAAATCTAGATAAAGTTTGACTACATGGCATGAGAGCCATTGCTTAAGAAAATCTACCAAATTGTTATTGCGCCAAAAGTCAGACTTCCCAAAGACAATTTTTTCCTTTGTAATAACTTTAATAACACAGGGACAAGAGATGAAAAGGTGGGATACATATTCCTTTCTTTCTCTGCAAAGTAAAGAATAAATTGGACCGATCTATCCCCTTTTGAGACAATTTTCCTAAGTGAGAATCTTGTTGCATATATCTAGCCAGAGATAATTTTTTCTTTATAGAAGATATGTTAACTTCCATAAAATGTCTCACCACCATTGTCTCTCATCGGGTTGTGTGGATTCAGTATGCGCTTGATAGGCAAGCTTAGCAATGAAATCCCTAGAGGAAGGATTTCTTGTCCAAACTAGAGTGTCTTGTTCGTCCTCGAAGAGATGGATATGTTGAAGAATGAGTATCTCAACATACTAATACTAGGCAATGGAATATTTTCTAGAAAATCCAAAAGGTTCATCATTTTTCCAACCTTCTTTTCCATGGGACTACAGAATCTATGCTCTAGAATCACTAACAAATAAAATATTGTTTTCATGTAATTTAGAAATTAAATATGTGGGAAGGGAGATCGTCGGGACTAGAAATGGGTCTTTACCTATACACACCTTACTACCACTTCCTATATTCCAGGATATCCATTAGCTAATTAGGGGGGAATTTGGATCCAAGGATCTCCATACCATGGATAATGTAGAAGACTTGCACGAGATTCTAAACCATTCCTTCATAGTCTTCCCTTGAAAATACTTTTATTTCATAACACAACCCCACATGTCATTGTTATGGATCAGTCTCTAAAGACTCTGTGACACAAAATCTTGAGGAAAAACAAAAAAAAAATTATCCCCAATACCCCAAGATATTTTTAATGAATTATCCTCATCCATTTTACAAGAGGGAGCCATCCTAAGACACTAGTCCCACCCCAAAGGAATATGAAACTCAAATTTTGTATTTTGGATAATATGCCTTTGGGAACAATGGCAATAGAATTCTAATATATTGGAATTCCTTCCAAAATGACCTTGAAAAGGGTGATCCTTCCTCCTCTTGAAAAGAAATGAGTAGTCCAATGAGTAATTATTTTTTCTAGTTTTTTATCAAGCCATAACCAATCTGTAAATTTTTAGTTATTGGGTTTAAGGAAAAACTTGAATTATTTGAAACCCTCGAGGAAATTGGAGAGGGGGTAAGGAAGGTATTCACAAATATGTGCTTCATCGGCATCATTAATTTCATTGAAAATGATACAATATTTTTTTGCATTTATAACCATACATGTAGCTTTAGAAAAAATATTGAGTATGCCTCTTAGGGCCTAAAATTCCTTAAGAGATCCATTGGTGAAGTAGAGGATGCCACCAATAAAGAGGAGGTGAGAAAGGTATTCTTGACCTATAACTGTGAATCCTTTGATATTTTTTGAGGAATTTTCTTCCTTGATCAACCTGCTAAGAGATTCAACCACTAAGAGAAAAAGAAAAGGATCCAAGGGGTAACCCTAACAAATACCTTGTGAATCATGGAAGAAAATTGAAGAAGCTTCATTGATCAACACAATGAAGATGGGGTTCTGAACATAGTCGATGATCCAATTGACTACCTATAGGATCATTTCAAATTGAATAAGAACTATCGTTAAGAAGGTACAACTAACCCTTTTGTAAGCATTGTACATATCTAATTTGAGAATAAATGTTTTACACTTGTGAACATGGGTTGAGTGTTATCCTTGTTGTAATATCCCCAAGGATGAGCCCTGTTGTAATCATGTTTATGAATTGTAAATCATGTTTTATAGGATGGTGAGCCAAGTTAATATAAGCTGGTAAGGTTTATGAGTTTATTAGGCCAGAGAGCCTAAGTGTTAAGGTCGGGAGCCTATTTTTGTATATGTAATTATGCAGAACATTAATAAAAATATAAACACCGCTATATGCAGACTGACCATGATGAATGAGTGATGGGAGACTAAGCTTCCAGAGAGTGGGTAAGGGGATGGGGGCTGAAAGGTGGAAAGAAAGGCTAAGTGTTGGGCCTAGGGGATAATCTAGGGGGCTTACCTCTAGAAAGGGATAATAATTTATTATTATTATTTCTTTAAAATTAAGGTGGAAAATTTTGAGTGTTGTCCTAAGTTCCTGGAGAGGAATGCATGCAACTTCATGGGTGACATGTGTCGACCCAGGCACATGTAGCTAAAAGCTGCAGAAGTCAGTCGTGGG
>ML777378.1:504343-536735 GCA_009831015.1 Picea engelmannii | reverse complement strand
AACAACCTTCCAAAAAAGAGGCTTTTTACAACCTCCAAAGATTTTACAAAATTCATTTATAGTCAAGACTAAAAAGTATTCACTACTTATACAAAATAGATACAGAAAAGAACAGGAAAGGCTACATACTAAATTCATTGATTTCATTTCCTCACTGGCGAGGATCTCATAGATGCCAAAAGCACCAGTCATAAGAGTTTGAGCTTCTTTAGACAGGTGATCAACTTTTCTATTCATTTCTCTATATATATGGTTGAAGGAGAGCCATTCAAAAGAAAGGATAATATTAGAGATGCCTTTGGGAATAGATTTTAATCTCACATCTGACACTCTTATAGTTTTTTTCCCGAACGATTACAAGCTTAGAGTCCCCCATAATTTGAAGCTTGGAAACTCCCTTTTTTAATGCAATTTCTAGGACAATACACACCATTATGAACTCAGCTCTATTTTTGGTTCCCCGACTAGGAAAGTATCATATGTGAATCTGACATTTCTACTAAAGATATAAAAACTACTCCCACTCCAAAAATTCTTGGGTGACTGTGACAAACACTGTCAAATAATCCCCATGGGATGTTGAAGTCTAGATCAAACATGGAAGGAAGCCTAGGGTCCTTTACTTTCAAGTATGTCATAAATTCATTGGAAAGATTCAAGACGATACCAACAGTTACTTTGGGAAAAATATATTTATCCTTAAATATGTTTGATTTCCTTTCCCACCATAAGTTGTTCACTAGAATAATTAGCATGCCTTCGTACCACTTGATTTCCTTAACTTCTAACCACTCCTTCAATCTATGTTCCATGCATAATTTATACCATGAATAGGTGAATTTCAATTCTTTATGGACAATTCTGGCAACTTGGTCTAGATATACGCAATAAAAAAAATGTGTGAGGATGTTTCTTCATAATTTTTGCAGAGAGTGGATCTACTAGGACCCACCCATCCTCTTTTTAACCCAACATCCCAGGTAAGGAGTTTGTTGTTCAAATATAGCCGAAGGGTTATATTTGATTTAAGAGGGGCATGGATTTTCTTCAAGATCCTCCACTACCACATATTTTCACCAAAGAAGCAATGATCGATCTAGGATTTATAGCCTAATTTTGCAGTGAAATCGTCTATATTCAGGGTTTTAGACTAGAAGAGATGATTCGGCTCATCATCCTGTAAAACTAGGTAATTTAACACAAGTTTCCCGATAAATTCCTCCCATTTCATTGCATCAACATTTTTGAGCCCCAATGAGGCTGAAAATATCCAAATTTCTCTACCAGTAATCTAAGGAACGAATGTGTGGGTTCCATCTAAAGTAAATATGTTCATACAATGGATAGAATGGAGAAGAGGATTGGAGAAATGAAAGTCATCACCTACACCCAACCAAGGGTCCTCACTGATCTGAATTGAACATCCATCCCTGATTTTCCATACCATCTAAAGGATAACTAAGCGAAAGGCATTAATCAATTCTTTCCAAACGATCAATCCTTTAGAGGATTTTGAAGGAAGATGGAACCAATCTTCCACTGAAAGGCCATTTAGATATTTTTACTTTAAGATTCTCCCCCATAGGGAATTACTCTATGAGAAACACCATAGGGTCTTTACTGCAAGGGCCTGAGAAAAGGTGAAAATATTTTTGAGTCCCCATCCCCCAAGGTCTTTGGGAAGCACCATATTGTCCCATTTTATGAAAGGTATTCCACTTGATTGACAATCCCTAGAACAAAGAAATTGGAAACTCACCATTCTTATCTTATTAAGAATTCCTTTAGAGACTGAAGAAATATAATCTGAATAGACTGGGGTGCTCTCAATCACTAATTTCAATAACATGAGCCTTCCTCCCCTTGAAATCATCCAGATAACCCATACCAAAATTTGTTGTTCAAATTTTTTGACAATCCACAACAAGCCTACATATATATAACCATCCATCCTTCGATGGAATCCTAAGTACTTGAAGTTGGAGTCCATTTTTTTTACTTGAAAAGGGAGAAAAGCTTTTACGACCATTAAGAAAGAGTCAAGGAGAGAGTTTATATAGAGCCATGATTTTTGGGGGATAATATATATATCGGTTGATTTGAAAACAATTTCAAGGATGTCCTTTAACCCCAACGAATCTAATTTTGGTCCCTTAACTAGGCACATGATTTTTTCCAATTAACTATAGGTGGGAGATTTTTTCCTGGGGGTAAACTTTTATGCCTCTAATTGAGCCACTCTCTCTAGATTCTTCAACTAACTTACTAGGATACTTTGCTACAATAAGGAAAACAAAAGGGGAAATGTGACATCCTTGTCTTAATCCCCAAGAACCCTTGAAGAACCGAGAGAAAGATCCATTTATATGGACAACAAAGAAGATAGACTCGATACGTCCAATAATCCAATGGACCATGGGAAGGTCCATTCCCATCTGTATTAAAACCAAATGAAGAAAATTCCAATTGACTCATTCAAAGGATTTAGAAACACAAACACACACACACACAATTTTGGAGAATATATGAAATTTTGTATTTCATTTGGCTTTTATATTATAAAATTTATATATAACAAAATTTTAAGGATAAAAAATTATACATACATACACACACACACACACACACACACACACACACACACACACATATATAGTTTTGGAGAATATATGTTTAAGGTTGGAAAATAAACTTATCAAAAATATTGGATATGGATCAGATGAGTTACTTTCTCAAGGATTCAAAGGAAAAACATCCAACCCCACCTTTATATGATTGATGACTAGTTGGTATCCTTAGTAATGTGTGAGGAGGTGTATTTTGCAAGGCTTGAGAGACCATGTTTGCAGTAATTTTGATGGATTATGGTAATTGAAAGATGACAATGTCAACAACATCTGGTTAATGTCACTACAAGAACCCAAGTATTATTAGTATGCAGATGGTGAGACCAACCATTCTAAATTAATGGATTAAGTGACCCAACACTAATTGTTATAGGAATGACGAGGTTGATTCCATTAACCTGGGAAGGATTACTAGGTGAGGAAAAAAACACTTATGAGTTTGGTCTATCCTTGCTATTCTCTTACCAATGGGTGTGTAAGAAGAAGATGATATCAATGTAATAAAACTATTATCTAATTCCTAAATTTCAATATTACTAAGTATATGTATGTCCATACCAACCCAATTTTTATTTCAAGATAGTTGTGAGATCATGTATCTTGTATTTAATGTACTTGGAAAATGACTGTTACACATAGATATAAACTCACTCAAAATTTTCAATGTTAGTGTGAATGAAGGCCTAATTTATATGACTTCCTTGGTGATATAATTTATCGATTCTCTGTGTTTCATATTAGGGGAAATTTGATGTATAAAATAGATTTCTTAAATAAAATAATCAAATAAGAGTTAGGAATTGAAAGGGGGGGAGAGAGAGGGAGGGGAGAAGAAGAGTAAGGAAGGAAAGTAGATTTAGGGAAGGAGGAAGGGGGAAGAGGAGCGAGAGAAGAGAGGGAAGAGGGGTACCACAAGAAGGACAGAGGGGAGGCGGAGAGGGGAAACAAATAGAATTATCAACAAGGGATCCTTCTAAATCCACATAATCCAACTCCATATCCAAGAGATCCTTGTCCAAAGCCTTCACATTGCCCGATGTTTCCCGCACCACAAGCTCCTCACCAGGGAAAGTTTCCTTTGAATTTTTGACCCAAATATTACGAGGTTTTGGAGGTTGCAATTTATGCTTCGAACATTGAGAAATCAAATGACCTGTGTCATGACACGCATGACAATGGAAGGGAACCATCCAATATTACATGCACCGAACCTAGGTGGAATTACTAAGAACCAGGTCAGTTTCATCCACTAAACCCTCACTAATGTTCACTTCCAACTAAATCTAGGCCCAACATCTATCAAAAATTTTCTTCTAGTCAAGCTCGAGGGACACAAACCATCCTAATTGATTTCCTATTTCCTTGAGAGCCACCTTGTTATAGAAAAAACATGCCATTCCGAGAAGAGTTTCCCAAATATTAATGGTGAATATGGAAGCCTGAACCGGATCAAAATCAATTTTCCAAGGATGAAGAATCATGCCTTAAGGTCCTGATCACCAATCCTTTTCAAAAAATTGATTTATATCTTCTTTAGTCTGAAACAAGAATCCAAGATAACCCCTAAACATTATATGTGTGTCGATATTGTAGTCGATGAGTGGTTCACAATTCCTCTATACCCACAGAGAAAGCGCACTAGAGATAACTACCTTGCCAAAAATTTTGTCAACCAAAGGCTTGCCTATTAGAGTTGGGATGTCCTCAAGGGAAATGTCCTCGCGTACCACTAGGTTTACTCAATATTTTTTGACACATATACTATGCTTGGCGGGATTAGAAGGGGGGGGAGATGCAATCGTGAGGAGCATCAGAGAATTCAAGAGATAATCGAGGAGAAGGGGGAGAGTCAGTGGGAGGAATCGAGGAGGGGGGAGGGAAGAGGGGGAGAGACAATGGGAAAAAAGGGAAGAAAGGGCCTCAGAGTAGGTAGCGAAATATGGGGAGGAGGATATGAGGGGAATGGACCTGGTATTCGAGCTAGGGGATCCTTCAACATATTGCAAGAAAGGAGGGGGATCCCGAGGAGGTAAGTGAAGAAATTCATCTTGCATGTGAAAGGCTTTCTTTTCGATGGGACTTAGCTTGTAATTGGCATCATCCATGCCAAAAGGGATGCTCCAACCGAAAAAATGGGATGGAAATAATTAAGTGGGAACCAACAAGAGAACAGAAACATCAAGGGAGAGACTGGTGGGAGGATGAGAAACCATGACCAGAGACACAAGAGAAGAAGGACACGAGTTGAAAAAGATGAAAAGAACCATGGGTGGATACCCTCTCTAGAAAAAAGAACCCCCTTGAGATTGAATACCTCCAAGCCTCGTATTTGTCTCACTTCATATATTTATCTAATCACTTACCATGATTATGTTATATTTATTTTATTATTTTTAAAGGAAAAATTTAGATAAATGTACTATAATTTAGAAATAAGTTCATTAATAGATAAAAAATAACATTAAAAAAAAATTAAAAAAATTTAACACTGTTTATATTATCAATAAAAAAAAACCTAATTAATTAATTAGATGAAAATATAACTTTTGATGAAAGTTTATAATTTTTGACATAATTTGTACTCAATTCAACTAAAAATTTCAACGATTAAATGCCAACATTCCATTTTTGATATTGGTATCATATCCTCCTTCCTAAGCCATCACGTGGTATCTTACTTTCTAAGGGCTTAATACATAAATAATATTATAGCAGGTAATCCTTGAATAATTATAATATAGTATTGAATGTTTCCATTTGATAGGAAATTAAAAATTATTGTAAACTCGTGGTTTTCAAATTAATTTTGAATTTTGCTCAAGAATATGGTGCTAGGTGTTACATAGTTAGAATTTTTCCTAGAAAATTATTACAAAACAAAACATCACTCAGAAATTTCAATTTAAAACCATTTTTATGATATCTAACAACAAATGATAACCTTGTGTAACTTTTCTTTGTCTCATTTATACAAGAACAAGATAATCGATGGCTTTTCTAAACAATCAATGGGGTTGGCGCTGGGTACTTGGACCGTTTTCATCTTTTAAGATGGGCATACAAATGATTTCTCTCATACATCTTAGCTATACAATTAGTAAAATGGAAAAATTTATATTTCTCATTCTAATCTTTGAAAAAATCTATTGTTTTCTTTTAGAGCCATGAACAAACATGTTTTTTTTTTTTGTAAATATGGCTCACTTTTGTGATGGTAAACAATTCTTAGATCATGTTATAAAAAGATGTAATATATGTCCTTTTGAGTCAAGTAACAATTTTTTTTTTAAATTTATCTCCAATATGTAAGATCATAAATATGGTTCACTTTTTTTGATAGCAAAAAAGTTCTTAGATCTTGCTATTCATGCTATTAAAAGATATAATCTGTACTTTTAAATCAAGGAACATTTTTTTCTTTTTCTTTTTAATTTAGTTCTTATATGTAAGACATATGTAACACTTGTATGCAAATTTTTTTTGTTCAATTTAGCTACAAAGAATGGTTCTGAATGCCTATTACAATGTGATTTTGTTTATTACAAATATAGTGAATGATTACGAGTTCAAGTGTTTTGAACCTATTTATAAAAATATTTGGTTAACCTGTTATTTAAAGGGTAGAATGTTCTTCAAAATCTGAGAGATGATTATCAACTCACCTTTTGAACACTCACTTATCTTCACTCCAAGCGAATGGAGCAAAACCTGAGAACCAGGAACCTAAGGAAGAGCTCACCAAAAGAAAGGCTTTACTACCTTCCTTGGAGAAACATATTCACAAAGAAAGCAAGGTATATTCATAACTATTAAGAAACCCAATGGTTTAAGTCTTATAACTAGTACCATAATTAGGGAATCAAGAGTGTTTCAGGATTAATCCGTAAGTGCGGACACGAACCGATCTCCCTAGATCCACCTGGATCTAGAACAAAACAGGACATAATACTACTCTTTCCCTAGATCTAGCCTATTGAGTGAACTAAGAGATAAGGATTGTGGACATACCTTATGAATGCTTTCCTAGGTCTCTGTTGTTCCAAGATTTGCTCCGATGCTCTTGCTCCATTCAGATCACAACAGAACAAACCAATCAAAGTAAAGGCAGATTAATATATTCAATAACTAATCTATACATGTGATCAAGGAATCATGTAATAAAGTGACATCATCTTTATGGGAAAGGGACATATTACTGTATTGAATTAATTGAAAGTGAAACTTACAACCCGAGCCTTGATGTCGTAGGTCTCCTTTCGATAGCTCCTAGCTCTGACACACACACTTGCTCATGCATGAAGAAAATCAACCACTTGTGATGACCTTGCTGTAGTCTCTTGCTGTTGTAGCATCAATCCTTCATACAGGCTTTCAACAGTTCTCCAATCAATATCTTGCTAGCTTGCTTCTAACCTTTTCCATGAGCCATCTCCTCAATATATAGGAGAAGATATTTTAGTTGCTTGGATAGGAAATGATCCCAAGATATCTGGAATGCCAGTACTTGAACAACCATTCGTTAGCCAACTCATGCTTCTCGAAGATTCTCTTCTAGAAGGCTCGAGAACTTCATCTTTTTCCTCTTTAAGAAGATGTTCGCACCCTAGCCATGATTACAGTGCGAACTATTCGCACCCTAGCTTAATGCAGCCTGCGAGAATCAGGAATTCTCGTAGGCAAGTATATAGGCAGCCTGCGAACTATTTGAAAAATATAGTTTTCTGGAAACAGACAAGTGCAACTTTTCTCAGGAAAATATTCTTATTGAAGAGTTTGATTTTCCATCATCATGACATCATCATGACATCATCACAATGACCAAAATTGTGGATAACAAAGGGTCATTACCTCATGAGTTGAGTCCCATCCCAAGATGAAACTTATATTTCTTACTGATTCTGATTGCCTTGCTACTGTAATTAACAATAAGGTTTATCTTACTGTATTTCACTACCTTTTGATAGGCCCTATCCTCCCTTTACTCTTCTTTGAGTGTTTTGTACCTCTTGATTTCCTTGTGCCATTGTGTCTCGGATCTTTTTCATTCACTCATGGTCAAGCTATGTTCTCCATGAAAGAGAGAACAACCCCTTCCTTCATATGGAAGAAGGGAGTGTATTCATTCAAATGGGACAAGAATTGAAAAGATATAGTATAGTTGTATTGTTGTTCACAACAATGGATTTATGTGTTCAAATGTCCATGAATGTTCTATGTTATAGAATTTGTACAAATTTATATTAGATGGTATGTTATATAATTTGTATGTCCATGAACATTGTATGTTATATAAGTTGTAAAACTTTATTTTACATTGTAAGTTATATAATTTGTACAAATTTATTATTGGGTTGTTATATTCTTTGCAGTGAAAGTCTAGTTGAGGTGGATTGACTGACAGTCAAAGTCGAAGGAATAGACAAAAATTCGAAGCTCAAGGTGGTTCGATCGAGTAAAGTCATGGTCGAAGACATTGACAACAAGTCGATGTAAAACGATAAGATGTCGACATGCGGGTGTGTGGTAACTGACTAAAGACTGAATGAAGGCTAAATGGTAGTTGACTGGTAATCCGACTTGGTAGTCAACTGTAATAGAATCCCGAGATTCATGGGATTTGTAGCTAATGATCTATTTGGATATGTAACCATTTTGGGGTGCCTTTTCTTTATGTTTTCTCCTATTGTAAATCCTATAAATAAGACATGTTGTAATGTTATAAAATATGATGAGAATGTTGAGCTAATGGATAATACAAGATATTAAATCATAGAGGTTGTTGGTCATGTAGATGTAAGCCGCATTGGCTACAAGGTTTTCCGTGTGTAAATAAAGAAGGTATGATTTTCATTGTGTTTTAGGTGTGGACGAAGGTTAGACATGTAACATTTTATTTTGAATGAATAAGACAACACGAGATCCAAATGATCAAGGAGAATTGACAACAATGGTGAATTTTGTGGAAAAGAATTTGATCCGTTCTGCAAGAAGTGAGTAATTGCGCACCATATACCCCATAGCAAGATGGATTTGATGATAGAATGAACATAACATTAATGGACAAGTCAAGGAGTATGCTCAGTGGTACTCAGCTCAAACAAGAATTCTAGGAGGAGGCAGTTGACACTGTAAAATACATATTGAATATGTCTCCTTCGTCAGAGCTAGTCGACACAACTCCACATCAGGCATGGTTAAGTAAAAATACTTTTGTTTCACATCTCAAAGTATTTGTTTGTGATGCATTGTTTCATGTTCCCAAGGAAAAGAGGACCAAGTTGGACAAGAAGGAAATCAAGTGTATTTTCATTGGATACAAAGAAGGAATGAAAGGATATAAGCTCTAGTATCCTACATCAAGGAAAATAGTGTACAATCGAGATGTGGTCTTCAAAGAATTTGGAGGTAAGTCCAATCCTGAAGAAATTGTTCAGAGCGAGAATAATACAAAGAAGGTGCGGTTTGAACTGAGGAATGAAGAATATGATTTAGATGAGTAGATTGAATCAAAAGAAGAGGTGGAAAAACTGAACTCAGTTGTAAGGAGGTCAGAACGAGTAAGAAAACTAGTCAAAAGGTATATTACACTTGACTTTAGTTTCATATTTTTGCTAACTTCCACCAATGATGAGCCCAAGTCGATCAGAGAGGAATTCGACTCAGTAGAGGGAAAACTCTGGAAGGACACCATGGTCAAAGAGATGGAATCCCTGCACAATAATGAGGCATGGGACTTAGTAAAATTACCCAGTGGAAGAAATCATGTTGGTAGCAATTGTGTATTCAAGAATAAGACGAATGTAGTAGGTCAAGTCGAGAAATTAAAAGCTCGACTAGTAGAGAAAGGATATTCCCAAGTCGAAGGAGTCGACTTCGGTGATATTTTTCCGTTGTCACAAAATTAAATTCCATTAGAGTACTAATGTCTCTGGATGCAACATTTAATATAGAAATAGAACATATGGATGTGAAGACAATATTTGATCCAGGTGGATATCAGTGGCCACCCACCTTTTCCAAATGGCTCAAAACAGCTTTCTGGCAATTTTGGCAATTTACTATTTTTAGCAGGTTTTAACTTTCGGGGCCATTTTGAGGGCCCAAATGAAGGTTTTTAGAGATTTAGGTTCTCAATGAATCTCCTCGACGATACCTTTCCAACGAGCTATCACATGCCTAAAACGGAGATCGTATGCAAAAGTTACGACCCTGGGAAGTTGATGTACTCACCTACCCAAACGGGGCCTACATGACTTTTGGTGCTTCATCTCCTAGGGTTAGGTTTTTGGATGTTTAGGACTTTTGGCATTCCTGTTTATTGTAAAAGGGCCTTCAGAGCCTCATTTTAATCATCTTCTTGCGAATGCGAGTAGCCGTCACATCTCTTCTCAGAGATAAGCTGCCACCATTCTAGCGAGTCTTTCACTTTGTATTTTTACATTTCTCTGATTAATAGAAATCGTGTATTATTGTATATCTGTGTTTATGGTTGCATCTCTGATACATTTTTGTTATATTATTGAATATCTGCAATATCTCTGTGCATTTATTTATTATATCTCCGCTCTCATTTCGTGCTGAAAATAATCCGGATCAATGTTCCTACATGGATATATGGAAGAGGAAATCTAAATGAAACAACTTGAATGATTTGTAGTAAAGGGAAAGAAATATTTGGTGTGCAAACTGAAAAGATCTCTTTATGGTCTAAAGAAATCACAAAATACGTGGTACCAAAATTTCGACACATACATCCTTAGTTTGGGGTTTGTGAGAAGCAAAGTTGATCCATGCAGATATTCTAAAGAAAAAGGTGGTCATTTCATATATGTAGCATTGTATGTCGACAACATGTTTCTGATTGGAAACAACATGAACACAATAAATGAGGTGAAGAGGTAGTTATCCTCCAAGTTCGACATAATGGATATCGATGCAACAAACTTCATTATGGCAATGGAGATTAAGAGAGATCGAGCAGCTAGAAAGCTTTGGTTGAGCCAGATGTAGTGTATTGAAATGATCTTGAAAAGTATCAACATGCAAGATTGAAAAACTATGAAGGTTCCAATTCCTGTGGGAGCAAGGGTAATTGTTGAACAGTGTCCAAGGACACGGGAGGAAATATTGGACATGACATGTGCTCCCTATGAAAGTGTTTTTGGTAGTCTAATGTATGTGATGGTATGTACTCGACTAGACATTTCCAATGTAGTGGGAGTGTTGAGTATATACATGTTGACACCTGGGAAGGAGTGTTGGACAACTGTAAAGAGAGCATTCAAGTATTTTTGTGACACAAAAGACTATGCTATATGCTACTAGGGAAAACCTAGAGGTGACAATGAATTAAATGTACATGAATTTGTCGACACCATTTGGGATGGAGATATGGATCAATGGAGGTTGACCAGTGGATATGTGTTCAAAATATTTGGTGGACAAATCAGCTGGATGAGTAAGAGACAAGTGGTCATAGCCGTGTCAACAAAAGAAGTTGAATACATGGAAGCCACTGATGGAAGCAAAGAAGCAATATGGCTACAAAGGCTCTATTTGATCCAGGAGGCTCCCTAGGCTTAGAAAATGCTCAAAAATCAAAGTTATCATAATTGAATGAATCTGGTGCCATTGCGTCCATCTTGTCCCGTTGATTTCGGCAGTATATTTACTTCTTCAAACGGGCTCCGTATGCGAAATTTATCGCGTTCTAATCGAAAACCCAAACAGGTAAAAAAGTCAAAGGTCAACTATCAAAAAGTCAACGCTAACGTCATCATGTTGACGTGGTAGTTTCTGGAGATGACATGTGGCAGAGGTACAGTGGAGTGACTGGACAATGAAGGTGGACCAATACAATGTTGACAAGTGGCAAACATTTGGGCAAATGTGTTGGTGCCACATGGCCCAGGCATGGGCAACCACGTGGCACCCAGTCATCATACATATGGAAAGTTTCAAAAATAATTTTGGGGTCCGTGGGTTTTGAACCCATGACCTACCACCAAGCCAAAAAACCTTTGGGAGATCCCTTTTACCAACGTTCCACCATATTGCTTGTTAAATATATCCCACTTTATTATATAAATTGTGTAATATATTAAGGTTTGACGCGAAGGGGGGTTAGGGCTAAGCCCCAACCCATGGTTTTATGGTGTTATATGACCACAGAAAGGGATGCATGCCTATTTTAGGGGGCTTAAGCCCATATTTTGTGCAAAGTGGTTTTTTTCTATGGTTTTGGGGTATTTTTAATTGATTCTGACTGATATTTAGCCCAGACAATGGTTTTTTTTAGGATTTTCGGCCATTTGAAGGGGGATTTGATCCCAAAAAGAGGTCAGATCTTGAGGGAAGTTGGGATTCCTCATCTGAGACTCAAAATCTATATAAACCAGGCTTTTTGAAGCCTTGCAGAGACTTTTTTTATGCAGGGAATTGAAGGAGCAGTTTGTATTTTTTGGCCTTTTCTCATGTTTTCAGAGGCATTGTTGCCATGTTTTCGAGAGGAGTTTGATGATGCATTCTTGAATCTGAGCAAGGAGGTCTTGCACAACATATCTGAAGCACATTATGTAACAACAAAGAGCCTATGTAAGAGAACTTTGAGCATTTTAAAGAGCAATAAAGAGGTCCTTCACTTGGAAGCGGGCCTGGAGACGTAGCCAACGATTGGTGAACTTCGTTATCAATCTCCTGTTTCTATTTCTCTTTTTGTTTTGTTGTTATATTCTCTTCATTTGCAACATGAATATTAATGGCTGATCTCTTTATACATTAATAAGAATCAATTAAAAGTCACATTTGATATTCCGCAAACAAGATAACAAGTTTATGTATTTCACATTCTTAACGATCCGATGCAAAAAGTACATTAAACTAACTTGCAATTTATCAGTAATACCTTCCTTTTTTGGATCAAGTTTATGGTATCGGAGCACTTGGTTTTGAAGGTTTGATAGGAATTGAAAGCATTGGATGCTCACGAGAGCAAAACTCAAGCAAGGAGAAGGCCAACTTGAGGCTCTTAATCAAGATATTCAAAGGAGACCGCATAAGCAAAAGATGTCTTCGCCACAGAAATTGGGTCCCTTCAAATATGAAGATGATTTCTTCGAGGCCTTTAAATTGATGTAATCCATGGTAGAGGAACTTTACCATGAAAGAGGTCAATGAAGGAATCCAAAAGTTGAAGAAGGTGAATCTTTGGTAAGAGAAGAAGGAGGAGTTTGAGGTGGTGGACCTTCGGAACCTTCTTCTCCTTCATCCTCATCATATAATAATGAAGCAAGTGTACATTCCTCCAAGGATAAGCAAAAAACTCATCATTCTTATGATATGTCGTTATTAAATTTATATGTAAAGTTTCAATTACCCACTTATGTTGGTGAATTAGATGTAGAAAAGCTAGATAATTGGGTGAGACAGTTAGAAGTATATTGTAGGATACAAAGAATTGTTGATGACGAAACTAAGATCCAACTAGAAAGTCTAAAAATGGGAGCCACAACTATCATATGGTGGGAAAGAAGAACTAGAGATGATCTTAATAAAAGTGGTAAAACAATTTCTTCCTGGAATGATTTTGTTATTGCATTAAAACAACAATTTTACCCTTTATCTTACATGCAACAAGAAATGATGAATTGGCAATGTTTAAGGCAATCAAAAGGTCAAAGTGTACAAGAATATACTAAGATATTTCATAAGAAAGCTTTAAATTTGGGTATTCCATTATATACACAAGAGACACTCCTAAAATATATCGGTGGAGTACATTCTTATCTTAAGCACACTATTCTTATGCTAAATCCATCTAACTTTGATGAAGTATGTGTACAAGCTCACATTGAATCTAGCAAAGGGAATGTTGGTGATAGTGTTTCTACAGATACTTAGCAAAGAAAGGATGCAGGGAAAAGGAAAGAGAAGAAGATGGCCACGACAAGAAAGGAGAAGCCTACTTGCGAGCATTGCAAGAAGGTAAGTCATGATGAATATTATTGTTGGACCTTACATCTTGAAATGAAGCCAAAGAAGTATGCCAATCAAGGAAGGAAGAAGACCACAACTGCGACAGTTCAAGTGGATCTTGGATCAGATTCTGATGATGAGACACGGGTTGTAGCTATGGGAATTTGAGGTATAAATTTCGTTGCAAGTTCTAGCTCTTCTAGATCAGTTGATGTAAATGATGAGTGTAAAAGGAATGAACTTTTCCACATAAGGGTTATAACAAATAATGTTAAAGTTGATACTCTTGTAGACAGTGGATCACAAGCCAATCTAATCAGTGAAGATGTTGTAAATAACTTGGGACTTGAAACTAAGTCACATCCTAAACCATATCCATTAGGATGGATATGTGGTGATAATAATTTGCAAGTAACCAAGCAATGTAAAATCAAGTTTGCAATCACTTCTAATTATGTTGATGAAGTAGAGCTTGATATAGTTCCACTGGACATATGTGGAATTGTATTGGGAAGCCCATACCTTTATGATAGGAAAGATATATTCTACAGGGAGGAGAATAAATATTGCTTCAAGAAAGATGGGAAAGAGTACATTGTTCGTGCTCATTGCATGAAAATTGACAGGTCTTTTGCAGCTACAAGGCAATTAAAAAGAATGGTAAATGAAAGAAAAAGTTTAACACTTATGTCTATAACAAAACATGAAGTTAGTGATGCTAAACATGAGATGATTCCATATGTTTCAAACATTCATGAAGTGTCGCCAGAGGTACAACATGAGGTTCAGCTGCATAATTTGATTATTGTTCATGTTCAAAAGGGGAAGCATGTTTTGTCATTTTCATTTGCATACTCAGTATTATTGATTAGTTTGTTGTTGTTCAGTGGTGTATGGTTGCAAAGTGCAACAAAGAATGTAGATGATTGTGTGATAAATGAAATGATTACTTTGATAAACAATGCTATCTCAGTTTTCATGTTTGTTGTGATTAGTTAGGTGATCATTATCCCAGCAGAGAGGATGGATGATATAGGACAAAGTGGGGAGGCAGTACCATCAATTCTTATCTGAGTAAACGCAGACTTTTGGTGGTCCAAAAGCTTCCAAAGTGGGGAGGAATGATCCAGGAGGCTCCCCAAGCTCATAAACTGCTCAAAAATCAAAGTTATCAGAATTGAATGAAACTAGTGCCATTGCGTCCATCTCGTCGTTCCGATTCTGGCAGTATATTTACTTCTTCAAACCGGCTCTGTATGCCAAAGTTATCACATTCTGATCGAAAACCCAAATAGGTAAAAAAGTCAAAGGTCAACTGTCAAAAAGTCAACGCTAACATCAGCATGATAGCATGTTGACCTCATCATGCTGATGTGGAAGCTTCTGGATATGACACATGCTAGAGGTACGGTGTAGTGACTAGACAATGAAGGTGGACCAATACAGTGTTGACAAGTGGAAAACATTTGGGCAGATGTGTTGGTGCCTAGGCATGGGGAGTCACATGGCACCCAGTCATCATATGTATGGCAAGTTTCAAAAACAATTTTGGGGTCATGGGTTTTGAACCCACGACCTACCACCAAGGCAAAACACCTTTGGGAGAGCCCTTTTACCAATGTGTGACCATATTGCTTGTTAAATATATCCCACTTTATTATATAAATGTTGTAATATATTAAGGTTTGGCGTAAAGAGGGGTTGGGGCTAAGCCCCAACCCATGGTTTTATGGTGTTATATGACCACAGAAAGGGGAACACGCCTATTTTAGGGGGTTTCTAAGCCCATATTTTGTGCGAAGTGGGTTTTTTCTATGGTTTTTGGGTACTTTTAATTGATTCTGACTGATATTTAGCCCCAAAAATGGAGTTTTTGAGGATTTTGGGCCATTTGAAGGGGGATTTGATCCCAAAAAGAGGCCATATCTTGAGGGAAGTTGGGATTCCTCATATGAGCCTCAAAATCTATATAAACTAGGCTTTTTGAAGCCTTGAGGAGACTTTTTTGATGCAAGGAATTGAAGGAGCAGTTTGTATTTTTTGGCCTTTTCTCATGTTTTGAGAGGCATTGTTGCCATGTTTTCGAAAGGAGTTTGATGATGAATGCTTGAATCTGAGCAAGGAGGTCTTGCACAATAGATCTGAAGCACATTATGTAACAACAAACAACCTATGTAAGAGAACTTTGAGCATTTTAAAGAGAACTAAAGAGGTCCTTCACTTGGAAGCGGGCCCGGAGACGTAGCCAACGATTGGTGAACTCCGTTATCAACCTCTTGTCTCTATTTCTCTTTCTATTTTTCTGTTCTATTCTCTTCATTTGCGGCATGAATATTAATGGTTGATCTCTTTATACATTAATAAGCATAAAGTAAAAGTCACATTTTATATTTTGCAAACAAGATAACAAGTTTATGTATTTTGCATTCTTAACGATACGATGCAAAAAGTACATTAAACTAACTTGCAATTTATCAGTAAAACCTTCCTTTTTTGGATCACTATTTAAGAATTGGGTTTGAGTAGAGAGATATGAAGGTAAGTTGTGATAGTAAAAACACAATATTTATAGAAAATTATCCAACTTATCATTCTAAGACTGAGCACATTGACGTACAATACCAGTTCATGAGAGACATGGTGGAAAGCAACAATGTGTTGCTAGAGAAAGTAGACACGTTGGAAAACATAGAAAACTATTTGACCAAGTCTGTGAGTGTTGTGAAGTTATATTGGTGCAAAGAGGTAATGGTAATTGCTTCCCTGGGTCTGTGAACAAGAGTTCATGGGTCTCCCAGTTCTTGCAAAGAAAAAAACAAGTGGGAGAATGTTGGGTTGTTATAGTCTTTGCAGTGAAAGTCTATTCGAGGTGGATCGACTGACAGTTGAAGTCAAAGGAATCGAAAACAAGTCAAAGACCAAGATGGTTTGGCTAGGTAAAGTCAAATTCGAAGACATTGAAAACAAGTCGAATTAAACTGACAAGAGGTTGACAAGAGGGCCTATGGCAACTGATTGAAGACTGAATGAAGGTTGACTGGTAGTCAATTGGTAATCCAACTTGGTAATCAAATGTAATAGAATCTGGAGATTCATGGGATTTGTAGCCAATGATCTGTGTGGATCTGTAACCATATTTGGGTGCCTTTTCTTTAGGTTTTTTCCTACTTTAAATTATGTAAAGAACATTTTTTGTAAATATGTAAAATATGATGAGAATGATGAACTAATGGCCACTCGCCAATAGATGAAATTGTAGAGGTTGATGTTCATGTAGATGTAATATGACTTGGATATAGGGTTGTTCTTGTGTAAATCAAGAAGGTATGATGTTGATTGTGTATTAGGTGTGGTCCACGATTAGACATGTAACTGTTTATTTTGAATGAATAAGACAACAAGAGAGAAGAACTCTCAAGTAATGTTGGTTTTCTCGGTTTGAGTTTCCAAGGTAAAATATCTATGTACTTTGTGTTTGCTTTGTCATTTGATTTCTTGATTAAATATTTCTTCCTCTCTTTTTCTAGATTTGGAGTGGAAGTGTTCCTCATTTCCTAACATTTATATTTTCACATGATCTATATTCCCAACAATTGATTCATGCATTAAAATTAGGATGATCATTGTATGTTATATAATTTTTACAAATTTATATTGTCACGTGAGATATGTCTGTGTAGATTGAATTTGAATTAAGTGAGATATTTGTATAAACTATATTCTTCTAGATTTAATATGAGTGACATGACATATCTATGTAATATCTTGGAAAGTAAAAGTAATTGGTTATATAACATTTAACGTTATGTATGTTTTAATGTAGAGTAATTAATTCAAAATTATTTTATATTTGATTATGTATAGTTCATTATATAAAAAATTAAATGTTTTATAGGTGGGTATTTATTATTCACTATAATATCCACCTTTCTGAGTAGATGTTAGGGTGGATGGAGTATAGGAACTTGGATTTTGGATTTGAATTGCTTTCAAATATGAAGACCTATATTCCACTCCTTGTAAGATTCAATGCTAGCAGGGTGGATATTAGCCACCATAATATATTTTATACTCAAATGAATTATTACCAATATGTTGTAATCTCATTTAGTTTTATTTTTATTTATGTCCATAACAAATCGCCTAAATTTCATATTTCATTTGGATTTTATATTATAAAATTTATATATAATAAAATATTACGTATAAAAATTACAATTATATATATGTCGCTTGAAAAAAAATATTTACAGTCATTAGAGGAGAATATACATGTTGCCTATCCAAAAATCAAGAAATGAAGTGCTACAAGAACAATAGAACAAACTTCCAAAAAATAGGCTTTTTACAACCACCAAATCTTTTACAAAATTCATTTATAGTCAAGAATAAAAATTGTTCACTGCCTATACAAAATAGATACAAAAAATCATATGAAAGGATGCAGAAAAAAATCCATTGATTTCATTTCCTCGTTGTCGAGGAACTTATAGAGGCCAAACGTACCAGTTGGAAGAGTTAGAGCTGAATATTTGGACACGTGGTCACTTTTGTATACAGTTCTCTATATATATGGCTAAAGGAGAGCCATTCAAAATCAAGGAGATTATTAGATATGTCTTTGAGAAAATTTTCTAATCTCACATCCCACACTCTTATATTTTTCTTTTCGAAATCGATAAAAATCTTGGAGTTGGAGTCCCCCATAATTTGAAGCTTGGGAACCCCCTCGTTTAATGAAATTTCTAGGATAATACACAACGTTATGAACTCAACTATATTGTTGGTGCCCCAACCAGGAGAGTATCATATGTGAATCTGATGGTTCTACTGAATATATAAAACTACTCCCACTCCACAAATGCTTGGGTGATGCTAACAAGCATCGTCAAAGAATCCCCATGTAATGTTGAAGTCTAGATCAAACATGGAAGGAATCCTAGTGTCCTTGACTTTAAAGTATGTCATAAATTCAATGGAAGGATTCAAGATGATACCAAAAAACACCTTGGGAAAAATATATTTATCCTTAAATATTCTTGATTTCCTTTCCCACCACAAGTTGTTCACTAGAAGACTTGACATGCCTTCGTACCGCTTTATTGCATTATCTTCTAAAGAGTCCTTCAATCTATATTCCATGGATACTTTAGACCAAGAAGAGGTGGATTTCATTTGTTTATGGAAAATTATGGCAACTTGGTCTACATATACACAATTATAAAAAATATGTGAGGATGTTTCTTCATAATTTTTGCATAGAGAACATATATTATGGCCCACCCATCCTCTTTTTAAAACAACATCCCGGGTAACGAATTTGTTGTTCAAATCTATCCAAAGGGTTATATTTTATTCAACTTCCACGATACATTTCATGCCGACTGCCACATGCACATAGGCGTATGACATGTCACAACATGGCAGTTCCATGTCGGATGGATATGGGTGATGTGGAGCCATGTGGAACTATAATGGAAAAATACCTGAAAACTTTAGGGATCCGTAACTTTATTTCCAGAGCTCGGATTTGGAAAAAATTATAGTCATTGGAAATACATTGACGAGCAAAAGATGATGGTGACCTTAAGAAGGGGTTATGAGGTAGTTGAAGAAAATAAAAAATTGTGTACCTCATCCCTTAAAAGAGTACTTAGGGTTTTCGGTGTGTGAAAAAAGAAATTCATTTATGAAAATGATAGAATTTTGTATCTACCAAATTATTTGAACGAGGATATAGGGAAATCCTAGATAGATTTTGAGTATGTGGTTTGCGAGCCATCCCTTAAGACAATATACCAAATTTTTACTACGCCAAATGGCAGACTTCCCAAAGACAATTTTTACCTTTGTAATAAATTGAAAAAATAGGGACAAGAGGTGAAAAGGTGTGAGACATATTCCTTTATTTCTCTGAAAAGTAAAGAATAACTTGGACTAATCCAACAAATGTTGAGACAATTTTCCTAACTGAGTAGATTTTTGCATATCGCCATCCAAAGATAAAGTTTTATTTTTAGAGGATATTTTAACTTCCATAAGATGGCTCACCACCATTGTCTCTCATCAGGTTGTGTGGATTCCATATGAGCTTGATAGCTAACCTTGGTAGTGAAATACCCAGAGGAAGGATTTCTCGTCTAGAATATCTTGTATTCTTCATCCATAGAGAGATGAATATGGTTAAGAATGAGTATATTAACACACTGAGACTAGGCGAGGGAATATTGTCTAGATAAGGCCAAAACTTCAACATTTTTCCAACCTTATTTTCCACAATCTTGCAAAATCTGATATCTAGAATCGCTAAAAAATAAAATATTGTTTTCATGTAATTTAGAAATTAAAGAGGTGGCAAGGGATATTGTCATATCCCAACAATGTGTATTTCCCTATATGCACCTTACTACCACTTCCTATCTTCCAACAATTACGAGGAAAGTTGGATCCAAGCCTCTCCATACTATGGATCTTGGTGAAGACTTGCACGAGATTCTAAATGATTCCTCCATAGTATTCCCTTGAAAATGATTTTATTTCGTAACACATACCCACATGCTAGTGTTATGGTTAAGTCTCCAAAGAATGCATGTCGCGAAATCTTGAGAAAAAAGAAAAATATTTTTTATCCCCAATCCCCCAAGATATTTTGAAAGAGAAATCCTTGTCCATTTTACAAGAGGGAGCCATTCTAAGAGACTGGTCCCACCCTAAAGGAATATGAAACTCAACTTTTGTATTTTGGATATTATACCTTTGGGAACTATGGTGATAGAAGTCCAATATACTAGAATTCCTTCCAAAACAACCTTGAAAAGGGTGATCCTTCCTCCTCTTGAAAAGAAATGAGTAGTCTAGTGAGTAATTATTTTTTCCACTTTTTTACCAAGCCATAACCAATTTGTAAATCTATAGTTATTGGGTTTAAGGAAAAACATGAGTTATTTTAAACCCTATAGTAACTTGGAGTGAGGGTAAGGAAGGTTCTCATAAATACGCACTTAATCAACATCATTAATTTTATTGAAAATGATACAAGATTTTTCCACATTTATAACCATACATGTAGCTTTACAGAAAAGATTGAGTATTCTTCTTAGGGACTCATCTTCCTTAAGAAATCCATTGGTGAAGTAGAGGATGTCTTCAACAAAGAGGAGGTGGGGAAGGGATTCCTTACCTATGACCACGACCCCTTTGATCTTACCTAAGGAATTTTCTTCCTTGATCAACCTCTTGAGAGCTTCAACAACTAAGAGAAAAATAAAAGGATCCAAGGGGTAACCCTGACATATACCCCGTGAAGCATGGAAGAAAATGGAAGAAGCTCCATTGATCAACACAATGAAGGTGGGGTTATGAACAAAACCCATTATCCAATTGAAAACCTATAGGCTCATTCCAAATTGAATCAAAATCATCCTTAATAAGGTCCAACTAAGCCTTTTGTAAGCATTGGACAGATCTAATTTGAGAATAGATGTTTTATGCTTGTGAACATGGGTTGAGTGTAGGCGTTCTTTTTCCAAAGAGACCACATCACAAATCAGTCTCTTATGAAGAAACCTAAAATTTTATTCAGTTATGATACCACTGAGAATGGGATTTAAATGTCTTCCTATATTCTTGGAGATTATTTTATATATAACATTACAATAGAATATGGGACAATAGTCGTCGAAATTTTTACCATCTTGTTTATTTTGAATGAGAGAAAGAAATGCAGAATTGAATGCACCCAACACTTTTCCAAAGCTATGTGACTCCTTGACTACTTTGAGTCGATCATATTTGATAAGTTCATAAAAAAAAAAAATCAACCGAGATCCCATGAGGGCTAGGAAATTTATCTTTCTACATTGATGATAGGGTGGCAAGCAATTTAGATTTTGAAAAATCCTCAAATAGGGCCTTGTTCGTGTCTTTGGTGATGAGCCTAGGGAGTTTTTCAACAACCTCCAAAACTCCTTGAATTGGGCAACAGATCGGTTCTTGGAAGAGTATTGAAATGATGGACAACCTATATAGATTTGTCCTGAAAGGAGTGATCTATGGAACCATGTAAATATTGAATCTCCCATATAGTATTGACGTTTTTCCTAAACTTAGCGTAATTGTGAAAATACTTCATATTATTTTCTCCTTCAAAAATCCATAGTGCACGATTTTTTAAATTCCACCTTTATTCTTCTAGACTCAAGAGGGAGTGATGCTTTACTTCGCATTCCCTAATATGATTTTGAAGCTCAAGATTCCATCCATTAGTATAATCGACACTTTAAAGGGTGGCTATCTAAGATTCGATGTCATGTATCTGTACTTTCAATTTTTCATTGTACTCTTAAGCCCATGTTTTTGAAACTACCTTTACATTTGATAAGTTCATGTTACAGTGAATCGTTTCTTAGCCAAATAATGAGGCAAATGATTCTATTGGACCCATGTTGACATGATTAAGGACTTGTAATCATATTCTAACATCCATTCAAGGTTAAATTTAAAGGGTGAGGGAGGAGTGTCTTCACATGCATTCGTCTGGAATAAGATGGTAGAATGGTTGAAGATACCACCTGTGGACAACCAATATTTTAATCTTAAAGGAATATTTTGTAAGAATTTTGACACTGATAAATAGTCCAATTGTTTAGAGATAGTTTCATTCCCTAATCTGAAGTTTCTCCAAGTAGGTTTCATCTTAAGAGGGAATGATAAATTAGATTATTTTTGTCCAAAAACTCATTAAAGAAATTGTAAAGAGGGTCCCTTCAGGGGTTTTCACCCCACACTTCACTTAAACTGGGTGTGAAATTAAAATCCCCCCCAACTAGAATCATAGGATCACTAAGCACCCTTGATTTATCTAAGTCTTCCCAAAATGGGATGTGATTAATATAAGGGCCATAGATGTTTAAGATGGACCAGGGGTCTGGGTTAGTTTTGAGCTCTAGTTTCATAAAGATACCAAAACAAACTACGGTAATAGAAATAACTTTATAGGAGCGAATCCATCCAATGATGGGACCTTCATATTGATCCACAACATAAAGAGAGCGAAAATTCCAATTCTTGAACCATTTTTAGAGAATATCTTGGGCTTTGGACTCCTCACACTTGGTTTCCTGAAGTAAAATTACTTCAAGATGATGGATCATAATGATCCTTTTGAGGGAATTTTTTTTAGGGGTGCCCCCTACCCCTATGATATTGAAATATAACACAATCATGGAGGGGACCTCTTGGGGGATCTCCCCACTCCAAGGGCCCTACAAATGGTTTTTTGGTTCCCTTTTCTTATGTATATGACTCCTTTTGGCTACACTTTTAGGAGGTGGTACTTTCTACCCATAGTATTTTGGGAGAGGGTATCAGGGGTGAGACCTCATTGAGAGACACCCTTAGATGACTTGATTTGAGAATGAAGAGTGTAACTAAATTTAGGGGAGGGAGGGCTGCGAGGGGGGTAGTGGGAGCCCCTAACAGGGGTCACCGGAGTAGGAGGGACTGATCAAGGATAGGAGGGGATAGGGGGGGAGGGGGTAAGAGAGGGAGGGGAAAATAAGAGGTAGGAAGGACAAAGAATTCAGGGAAGGAGGAAGGGGGAAGAGGAGGGGAAGATGGGAATGACGAGAAGGAGATAGGGGAAGCGAGAATGACGATAACGATGAGAATAAAATTTTAGAGGTTGTAAGTCTTGATTCAAAAATTGAGTAATCAAATGACCTGTTTCATGAAAAGCGTGAAAGTGGAAGGGAACCCTCCAATATTCCATGTGTTGAACCTAGGTGGAATTAGCGAGAAACAGGTCGATTTCATCCACTAAACCCTCACTAATGTTCACTTCCAACTAAATCCAAGACCAACACTTATAAGAACAATTCTTCCAATCAAGATCGAGGGACACAACCCATCCTAATTGTTTTCATATGGCCTCGAGAGCAACCTTGTTCTAGAAAAACCATGACAGTCTCGAAACGATTTCCAAAATATTCATGGTGGATATGGCAGCTTGAACTGGATCGAAATCAATTTTCCAGTGATGAAGAATCAGGTTGGAAGATCCCAATGACCAATCTTTTTCAAAAAAAATATTTTCATCTTCTTCGGTTTGAAACAAGAATCCAAGCCACCCCCTAACCATTTTTTGCATGTCGGGCAATCTCGTCACCTACCACTAGGTTCGAACGATATTTTTTGACACATATACTATGCTTGGAGGGATTATAAGGGAAGGTATATGCAATTAGGGTGAGCATCATAGCATTCATTAGATGATCCAAGAGCAAGGGGAGATACAGTGGGAGGAATCAAGGAGGGGAGAGGGAAGAGGGTGAGAGACAAAGGGAGAAAAAGAAAGAAAGGGCCTCAGAGGCAAGAGAGAAATAGGGGGAGGAGGAGATGAGGGGTTTGGAGGAAATATCTCAACCAAGGGATCCTTCAACATATGGAAGGGAAGGAGGGGGATCCTAGGGAGGGCAGTGAAGAAATTCATCCTACATGTTTTAGGCTTGCTCTTCGGTGGGACTTATCTTGTAATTAACGTCATCCATGTCAAAAATAATGCTGCAGCCAAAAAAAGGGGACGAAAATCATTAAGAGAGAACCGACAAGAGAAGGAAACCAATGAGGGAGAGACCAATGGGAGGACAAGAAACCGAGACCAAATCCACAAGAGAAGAAGGACATGGGTAGAAAAAAATCCAAAAGAAGCATATGTGGATATCCTCTTAGAGAAAAATAAACCCACTAAGACCACATACCTCCAAGCCCCACATTTTTCCCACTTCCTATATTTATCAAATCACTTAACATGATTAATGTATATTTCTTTTATTATTTTTAAAGGAAAATTTAGATAACTATGCTATAATTTTATAAATAAGTTGATTAATGGATAAAAACTAACATTAAAAAAAATAAAATTAACAACATTTAATATTTTCATTGCATGTTAATTGTGCATGCTTTTCGGCCTAATGTTGGCCTCAACTTGCTCTTGCTAACCAATTTCTTATGCATTCCTATTAGTTTTCATCCTTGCAATTTATTCCTTTGTGACTCGACACCTTAACCTTGGAGAAAACATTCGCCAAGTGTCCTTATCCTGCACATGCTTCCTTGCATTGAGCATAGGTATGTTCCTTACGCTTTGGAACTAGTTTTATTTCCCACAACACTTGTTTCCTCCACTGTACTATAACATTCTTTAATTTTTTTTCATGCTTTAATAATATGAAAAAGACAAAAAAATTAAAAAAAACAAAAAGAGGGGGAAAGTGTCTATGTCTTTGTATTGGAAATAGTCGCGTCTCCCTTGAACAAAGCACAATATTGAGTCAATATCTTAGTATTTTGGGTTTAGTATGGCTTTAGGAGACTTTTTCTCATGGTCGATCATGATCTCCCTTGCTTGGTTATTCTTCCAACCGTATGGAGCGTTTTTTGATGCCTCCTGTATCACAAATCTATCCCAGTTTATAGTCATGATTGCTTAGTCACATAATGTGTCTTGATTTTGTTTAAGGTAAGTTCCAGCCCGATTCGGCCATTCTAAAGTAAGTCTCTGACCTTTAAAGTTGGCCTTCCCAAGTCCATCAATTTCATATCATTATCAAAAGTATCTATGTCTCTTACCCATGCTAGTATAGAAGGTCCCCATTGATTTCTTTCTAGCGGGTCTACTCTTATCGACATCGACACATTGCTCTGAGATTATTACCTAGAGTATCAACCTAGGCATATTTTCATAATTTGTAGGTGACCTTGCGCTCAAAAAACGACAAACCATCATTGGTTGTGGAGTGAGCAGTTTGCCTTGTGTTCGATGTCAACAACAATCATGACACATAGGAATTCATGTGGCACCTTGGTTTCCATTTGACCCCATTGGCAAATTCCTCATCTTTTTCAATAGTTTTCATTATTGGATACTATTCACAGAGTCTTTGTCATGTGTTATTCCATTTGGTGCATCATGGGGTCGTACCTCGGTGTGGTCCTCACAATTTGTTCATCCGAGTCCTTCCAAATATTTGGCCTTCTTCTACCCCTCATGGTGGATGATGGAGGATGCCTTAAGGATTTCCTTCCAACTGGTATCTTCCTATCAACTTCAACACATCTTACCTTGGAATAGGGATCTAGAGTCATATTTGGTACCTTGGGGCTTGCAGTCGTCAGTGGCAGGTTCCCTCTCTATTGATAGTGGGAATATATCAATGTCCCCTTCTCGATAGATAATATCAGGTGTTCGACATGAACTCATTTATTCACACTTGTTATATTGTACCATGCTACCTTGATTACCATTATCATTATTAGTGATTTTTCTCATGTTTATTAATAGTATACATCAATGACCGGTAATCAAATGGTGTCGCACTATGTTTGACGCCAACACATTTATTAACATAGTGTAAACTTGTATCGCGTCAGATCGTTTTGAAGACTTTGGGTGAAGTACGAGAATCACATATTTTTTGCTCCTACCCGACATATATTGTACCACCCCACAGACATTGGTACTTTCAAAGGATTAGTTTTTCACACTATTGGTCCCATAAATCCTTTGTATTTTATTTTGAGACATAAATCCAATGTGTATCTATATGTGGCTATGATCTTCTTTCACATGGATTCACTGTGTATTCCTCGAGGCCATTCTTTCTACTTCATATATATCACATGGATCCACTATGTATTTTTCGTGGCCATGGACATTAGTCATACTTTCATCTATATGCCATGGATCTGTAGTGTACTTGATTTTGTGGTCATGCTTACATCACTCCTAAGCATGGGTATTCTCGACCTGGGAAGATAATACTCTTGATCTATGTTGACAATCTATGTTCTTGTATTATCTTTTAGGGAACCTTCATTTGGCTCTACATCAATGCATCCTCATCTCTCAGAGTTATAATGTATTTCGACCATCAGTTTCCCTTCTGACCTCACACATTAGGGGGCATCTCTTATACCACAATTTTCCAAACCATTTTCATTGTGAGATGGTTTAGTCCTTGTCCCTGACTTGTAATCTTAAATCCTAATTTCCCTCATCAAATTCACTTAAAAAATAGTTCTTTTTCTTGTATCTGTGGGTGACCTTTGTGCAACATGCGAACATCCGCACCTTACTAGTCAACAAACTGCAGATTCCCTAAAAAAATGTAAAAAATAAACTAATTCCACATTTTCGGGATGGGATTTCGATTGGGATTGTTTCCCAACCTCCTTGATCCCATACCAAACATAATTCAACCTAGTTAACTTCTAGAAGATGGCATACCAGAACCTTTGGCAGCATGGATGAGGAGGACAACCTAGGTGCAAATTTATGATGAAGAAATTCCAAATCTCCCTATTCCCCTTCATCTTATGAGTCGCATCCTTGTAACCTGTAACCCTTGTTACAAATTTCCTTCCTTTTCATTACACGTCCATAAGGTGTGTTCCTATCCTTATTGGGTCATCCAAGGAAGGGAAATCTTGTTGAGTGATACTTGAAGGGGATTTTGGAGGAACCAAGGAAGTTGGCTTCAAGGCAGTGTTGACAGTTGGAGTCATGTCATAACCACTTCTTTCACCATTGCTAATAAATAATTCTCTTTTCCCCATACTTGTGTTCTGTTGATTCAAATTTTTATGTATGTTTAATCATTCTCCATATTTAAATCTATCTGTCAGTTACTTGCATGATTTTATGCTATAACTACCTTATTGCAACACTTTCTTGATCTTCTTTTGCAGGTTAAATCAAGAAGGATTCAAGAGAAGTGCCAAGGTCGAGAGCCGGGAACAACACATAATGTAAGAATATAAGGTGCAAAAATTTCTTCCATCTCCGATAAAGTAGTTATTTCATTACAAGTCTTGTGTGTGGGTTAGTGTTTCATTTTTCACTTGGTCAATCTCTACTGTGACATGATGCAAAGTCACAGGGGAAAAATCCCATAACACTTAGCTTCTAGCATGAAATTGTTCTCCATATTGAGTCTATACAATGGTTCTCCCACCTCCATTGCAACCAAGAACTACCTATGCTCCACAACCTTCTGTCGTTGGAACTTCACCAACATTTCTCACAAGTATTTCCAAGATTAGTTACTAAACTTCCTTATTAAGTCGTGACCAGTGCCTACAAATCCACCTAGCAGATTGTGCTCCTAATTATTCTCTTCAAAATTTGTGACCACTATCAAACTTTCTCTAATACCACCTGTCACCTCCCCATGGAGATAGCACCCAAAAAATCAAATTTCATACTCTCCAAGGTGTGTGACACCACAATGTTTCACACTCGATGACTTCATGAAAACATAGGTACCTCATCTGGACTACACCTCTTTAGTTATAACATACCCATACTCAGTTCTAAGCTACAGGTGATTCACACACTAAATCTATACAACTCAGTTGTATACTTAAAGAATGTTAACATAATTCAACACTTAGACAATTTAAGCATATAGTCAAGAAACATGTGCAACACCATAGAGAAGGAAAGATATAGAGTTGGGAGGAAAAAACCATGCCTAACACCGACTTTGTTCTTATATTCAATTATGGTTATAAACATACAAAGATAATAGATCAGATCTCACTTTACATAAGATATAATTCTTTGGGACAATTCATGCAACTTTCCTACACCGAATCACACCTATGTTCTCCCTTCCTTGTCTAAGCGATTCGTCCACTGTCAATAATAGAATTTACCTTTACACCTTCTCTAAATATCCTATGGTCCACCCAAACACACCAACTGAGTTCACCTTAATTTTTCTCTCAAGACTCATCGTCGACTTGCAATCCACCCCATAGTGTGCCAACCAAATCACTCCAAGTATTTTCCTTAGAAATTGGTCAATTTATCTCTTCATCACTTTACTTTTTCTCTAATGCTTCCATTCCTTCCTATCTTTCGATTCCTCTATCTCATTCACACCTTGGTTATGTATATGATCTCGCTTCATTATGATCCATCGCATTTTTCCGAACCATCGTGTATTTTGGTGTCTGAGCCGACTCCAACTCATCATAAGATGTGCCAGGGGGTCATGCCTACGTATCAACGTGCCTCATGCCACTTAGAGAATATGGTTCCACTTTCTTGTGTGTTTTTTTTATTTCCTTCTCTCCTAGCCCAGTCAACCACATTTGTTCTTCCATGCAACCCAAGTTAGTGTCTCCTTGTCGCATCCTCATGATATCCATCGCAAGGTAAGTTGGTTGTGAGCCTCCTTGGGACCACATGCCCGATTTTCTCTTTCCCACACCTATAATATGGTTGCAACATCCAACTGATTGCATCCTCCACACTTTGTCGATCGTCGCATTTCCAAACTCACCAAGGGAGCGTGTGTGCTCAGTGCAGTACTGGAGGGAGTTACACAAAGCCTAATTTTTTCTTTTTGGTAATCCTGAACCTTTTTTACTTGGCGAGGGATTACCTTGGCTAAGATACCATGACCCAGGGCATCTAATCCGTCAAAGTCACCCGGGGATCGCACCCGGCCTGGACCGTACCAACCCTTAGCATGGATGGATTTGACGTGTCCCCAAGGGTTTCGAACCAATGAATTTCACTTTCGAAGTTCCTTAACAACGCACTCCCTCATAGACTTCTCTAGAGCTTAGGGACTGTTACAAAAAGCCTACTATTAAGCCTTCTTAGAATCATTTCTTTCACACTATATCTACTACATGGGACTTGTTTATTAGAGATGACCTCAATACATAGAAGCCTATCCATCTACTTAAAGAGGTTAGTGTAGGACCCTAACACATTGGCTCCAAAATTAAAGTGAACTATGATAAAGAAAATCAAATTCTACATGAAAGATATTCTAAAATAGAAGAAATTACTTCCTACATTTGGAAATTTTTAATTTATTTGTAATAATTAATTCCTCTAAAACATATGATTCATAACTCTCATGAATGGATGACCAAATATTCATAAACAATAATGTAACTAAGGATCCTAATAGGGTAATAAAATTTGAAATTTTATGTTAGAGGTTATTGCAAAACAAACTTTTTGCTTTATACAAGCTTCCTTTTGAGGGATCATAATTTTCTATCATAGTTGAGATCATTTTTCATCAAGTATGGTTGCATTGAAATAACAATCAATAAAAACTGGGAGAATTGGATATATAAGGACATACTATTGACCTCACCCTGAAATTTATATTTCTTGTTTCCATTACTTATAAGCAATAAAACCAAAGCATGGAAAAATTGAATGAGATAATAAACAAAGTGTTTCATTTTAATATTTTATAATATTACATGGATATTCTAATGTTTTCTTGAGAGAGAAACAGATCACGATGATGCATAGTTGGATCCTCTGCAACTAGGTTTTTCCCTAGTCTCTGCCCTTTGTTGTTGGTGCATCTCTTGAATGCGAAGGTGAGTCAGAAGTGGCTCTCTGATAGTCATGGTTGGTTTCTCATAGTTCCTTCTTGTTGTGAATCAATTGAGGTTATTGGTTCATCATGTGGATTGGTCACGACTAATTTATTATCATTTTCATGAAGCATCGTGGGCAAGCCTGCTCCTTTCACTAGTGAGGGAATATTTTCCGAAACAGATGATTTCATCCCCAGTATGGACTTGGGCACTCTGTGGAAAATAAAAAATGTGTCATTTTTTTGGAGCATATCTAGTTGGTATTGTTTTAGGCCTTTGTCTCAATACTGAGAATGTTGTGGAATGGAGTTCCAATAATTTTGGGGAGCAATATCCCTATGATTTCTATTGTGGGAAATATTTTTTTTTCCTTTTTAAAACCATTGAATATTGGGACCATATCTTCAAATATGGACCTTTCTTCATGGGTTCCATGGGGATGTTTATTTCCCCCTGGAATCTCGACTTCAACCCAAACATGGATATATTTGTTTCTCCTGTTTGGATTATACTTTCACGTCTCCCTCTTATTTGTTTCGGTGAAGACAACTTCATAGCCATTGGAAATAAACTCGGGCATTTTATAACCCATTTTGAGCATAATGTCAATCTTTACACATGTTCCAGAATATGTCTGGATATGTATTTTTCTAAGGGACTACCAGAAGTGATTCAACTCAACCTGAATAATTGGATTCATCTACAAGCCCTTGAATATGAGCAGGTTCCTTTCAAATGTAACTTTTGTTATGAATATGAGAACTTTTCCAAAATATGCCCTAAATCTCAAGAAACCCAGCCATTGCAAAATAATCTGGACCATGGATTCAAAGAGGTTCCAAGAAATCATAAGAAGGAACAACCTAGGAGGTATTAGCATGATCATATGTCTCAATATTTCCCATCTATTACCTCTAATAATATATTTGAAGCATTGGAATATCATGATGTAGAAATTGAGGGCTCTGTGGAGGTAGATCCTCAAAAAAACATCCGAGGGATAAATTTTGAGCAGAAAATGAAAGATAGAAAGAAATAAAAAAAAGTATCATCTAAAGGAAAATAGGCCTCGCTCTAGGGAAACACTTCACATGGGGAGGATATAGTTTGAGATCCTATGGATATGCCTCCAATTAAGATTTTGACTACTTCCCACACAATTCCATCAGCGGACAAGGAGATTGGTGAATCTCCAGAGGAAGAATATCCTAAATCTCCCTCTTTCACAAAAGGAAGGAAATTGAACAAAAATCATAAAGAGAAAGAATATAAATTAGGAATATTAGAGGGATATCAATGAACATTGGATAACATCATTTATAATAATGGGATATCTTGGTGTGTATGCTAATTATGTTTTACTTCTGCATTTTCTTATTTAATCAATTTGTAAGGATATATTCTTTCCATCAAGAAGTAGTAAGCTTGAGTCAAGGGAACTCTCGAGCTTGGTTTAATAAATCCAAGCTAGAAATTTTGGTTCTCTTTTACCTTAGTATAGCTAGCAAACTATTGTTTCTAAAGATTGTACTCTTACGTTAGCTTTAATGCGACCTTTTTTGATATATAATTTTCCCCCTTTTTCTATTAAAAAAATATTTTATAACCTTACTGGTAAATCATTTTTATGCTAGGCCATGATTATTAAACTTATGTTTATCGAAACTATTCTATATGTGTACTATGTCATGCTTTTTGAACTTATATTTATTGAAACTGTAACATGTTTGTATTATGAAAGCTCCCAAGTTTTCTCCAACCACTAAAGATAGGTCAATAGGCATGCACGATACACATTTTTTCTTCTGCATTGATTATTCTAAGTGGATTGTAAATCCAACCCTACAAAGTTCATTTTGTTTTTATTTTATTTTTTATATTCAGTGTTAGAATAGACAAATTAATTTAGAATACTTGTTTTTTTAAATACATATTTCTAACTTTAAATGGTCTATAAATTACATGCAAATATATGAGATGCAAAATAAATAGCAAGAGAGAAAGGATTGTTTATCAAATATTTGAATTCATTTTTTAGCAAAATAAATAACAAATATTTGAATTCATTTTTTATCAATATTTGAGTAATTAGGAAATGGGGAAAGAAGAATAGTTGTTCTTTTGAACTTTGGATATCACATTGGATATTTTGATCACGTTAAAAAGAAAACACTACAATGAGATTTCCAAGAAACTATTAGTTTTTCTTTCAAATTTTCTTTTGTGAATATCGTTGTATGGATAAGTAGCTCATAATTTCATTTTTGTTTTAATTGCAAATATGGTTGAACAATCAAACAACTCGTAGTTTGAATGTAGATATAGATATAAGTTGAAGGATTCATAGTCTAAGGAAATATTTCCATTATAAT
>ML777378.1:480242-495560 GCA_009831015.1 Picea engelmannii | reverse complement strand
TACAAGACGAGACATGACAAGCATCGTGTTGATCACAGTTTCCAAGTTGGAGATGAAGTTTGGCTTTACATCAGTAAGGAGAGGCTTAAAGGAGAAGGTAAAAAATTGAAACTGATTCGATATGGTCCTTTCAAGATTATCGATAAGATTGGTAACAATGCCTTTCGTTTAGATTTGCCTCCTTATATACAAATGTATGCAGTTGTTAATGTTGAGAATTTGAAATTGTATGAGCCTCTGTTGATTGATGATCAAGGAGAGCATATTCAGATTCCTTCTATAGATGATTTTTCCCCAGAATATCTTACAGAACTGCATGAAGACACCATCTTTGACAGGAGAATGAGAACTTCAAAACGAGGAAATGTGGAGTATCTTCGAGTTGGTCTTAAAGGTACAAATCCAAGCAAAGCCAAGTGGATTGAGGTTGAAAGAGTGAGGGAACTATACCCTCATCTTCAAATAGACTGAAAATAGTCTTTTGGAGGTCCAAAAGCTTTCCAATGGGAGGTGTGATTAGGGGATCAAATTTTGCTCAAAAATTCAAAGTGCTTGGAATCGCTTCAAATCGAATCAATGGTTTTAAACTTAAGCCCTGTTGTGTTATAGCGTGCGGTCATGTGATGGCCATGTGCCCACGGGCCTTTGTAGTTGAGGCCGGTGCATAACCGTTCGACAGTTTGGACCGGTTGTGCGGTTGCACCCGGTGCCAAGTTTTTAGGCTTTAAAATGTGTGTGGGATAGGTTGAGTCAAGGGAGGTGCGTTTTGTAGATGCAGAGACAGCAAGCTTGAAGGGGGGACTTCCAGGAAGCCTATCTACTTCAATTTTTGGCCAAACGAGGTGCCGAAAAATCCCAGCTAGGGGTTTTTGGACGTTTTGAAGCCATTGGAGCAGTCTATTTGGCATTTTGAGCATTGTAAAGAAATTTTTTGAGCACTTTGAGAAAATAATACAAATGATCCATTGGAAGCTAGACCAGGAGATGTAGTCCAAGAGAGGGGTGAACTCCTTTATCATTTGTTGTGTTATGTGTTTTTTCTGTTCATTGATTATGTTGTTGTTTATATGCATCTTGAATGAGTAAATCCTATTTAAGTTGTGTTGCAAAGTTGATCCATTTGCATTTTAACACATAAATTTAACTTGCAAATATTTTCAAGAATACAAGTCTTCTTCATTTTTAGATCAAGGATGGACCAAAATCATTAGTTTTTTTTTCCTCACCTATTAATCCTTCCCAAGTTAATGGAATCAACATCACCATTCCTATAACAATTAGTGTTGGGTTTCTTAATCCCTTAATTTAGAATTTTTGGCATTATCAGATGGATTCTAATAATACATGGGTTCTTGTTGTGACATTAATAAAAATCAGTCAATATTATCATATTCCAATTACCACAATCCATCGAAATGACTGCAAACATGGTCTCTGAAGCCTTGCAAAATATAACTCGTACATTACTGAGGATACCAAATAGTCATAAATCATAGAAATACTAGGTGGGATATTTTTCCTTTAAATCCCCGAGCAGGTAACTCATCTAATCTCCATATCCAATATGTGGAAAGATTGAATTTTCTTTCCTCTACCAATACTATTCATTTTATCTTTCATACTTCCAAACTCTTCATGACACCACAAGAAAACTCCTCTCCATTCCCTCCTCAAATTAAATTTGGATGATACCATAACTACAAAGAGCAACCCAATATTCAATCTCCATATCTTATACCCCTACACAATCCTAAGGTAATCTTCATAGTAAATTCAAATCGCTTGCCAATGTTTTCCATCATCAGGAGGCGTGGAATTTGTGGCAACCATAAACACGTGCAAATGGAATATCTTGAAGGGAGCTCATGTTTTCGTTAAGAACATTCGTTTGGGCATGCCTTTCCATCACTGAAGATAAACAAGATTTAGATTTTTAATAGATGACACAAATAACTCATCATTGTAGAATTCTTTTTGTAATTTCAAATTGTAAACCTTTTTTTCCATTATAATAGTGAAAACGCATCACATTTTTTTTTTATAATACCTCTATCTCCTTGGGAATATAGACTACATAAATGATTTTCTCAAAATAATGTTTTGGCCAATTCACGAGCCCCTACCAATTTAACTCAAACTAGCAACTTACTCTCACCAAGGACTCATGAGAGTCCCTTTACTGTTGATCTACTCATGATAGTTATAAACTTCTTACACGTTGAAATATGTAAAAATATCTAAATGTTACCAAAATGGGGGGATAATTTAATAACAATATATGATAAGCACAAAATTATTTCAACTAATAATACATAAGTACAAATATCTCCTATTTCTGAATATTTTAAGTTTAAATTTATTCTTATTAATATTTTCCATTCTTGTTAATATTTTCCAATATTTTTGATAAGTCTTTTTTCCAACCCTAAACATATATTTTCTAAAGATATCTATATAATATTTTTTTATATATAACTTTTATAATATAAAATCAAAATGAAATATAAAATTTCATATATTCTCCATATCTATATATATATATATATATATATATATATATATAAACAATGATTGGGTTAATTGGAATTTCCTTCATTTGGATTAATGAAGATGGGAATGGCGCTTTCCATGACCAATTTGATCCTTGGATGTATGATCGAGTCCATTTCTTTTGTCGTCCTTATCAATGGAGCTCCCTCTCGGTTCTTCAAGGCTTCCTGGGGATTAAGACAAGGATGCCCCCTTTCCCCTTTTCTTTTCCTTATTGTGGCATAGGATCTCGGTAAGCTAATTGAATAAGCCAGAAGGAGTGGTTCAATTAGAGGCATAAAAGTCCCCCCACCCCAAGGAAACAATACCCCACCTATTGTTCATGGACGACATCGTGTGCCTAGTTAAGGGCTTGGAATCGGATTTGTTGGTGTTAAGGGATGTTCGTGATACTTTTTGCAAATCAATCGGTATGTGTATTAGCCTAAGGAAATCATGTCTCTATATCAATACTCTCCCTAACCCTGTCTCAAGGGTCGTCAAAACTTTTCTCCCTTTTCAAGTCAAAAAATTGGACTACAGCTTCAAGTACTTAGGATTCCATTTAAGGACGAATTGTTATAGATATGTGGATTGGGTGTGGATTGTCAAAAAAATTGTACAAAGAATTTCGATATGGGTTAACCAGATACTTTCAAGGGGAGGAAGGCTATTGAAATTAGTGATTGAGAGCATCCCTATCTTTTGGGTTTTTATTGCTTTGATCCAGAAAGGAGTTCTTAATAAGATATGAAGGGAGATTTTCCAATTTCTTTGGTTAGGGGCTCGATGATCAGGGGGCAAACCTTTTGTAAAATGGGAAAAGATGATTCTTCCCAAAGACCTTGGGGGATGGGGCCTCAAAAAAAATTTCACCTTTGCTCAGGCCCTTGCAATGAGGACCCTATGGTGTTTCTCGTAGAGTAATTCCATATGGGGGAGAATCTTAAATTCCAAATATCTAAACGAGATTTTAGTGGAAGTTTGGTTCTTCCTTCCTTCCAAATCATCTAAAGGATCGATAGTCTGGAAAGCATTGGTCAATATCTTTCCCTTAGTTGGCCTTTGGATGGATTGGAAAATCAAGGATGGAAATTAAGTTTAGATTGGTGAGGAACCTTGGTTGGGAACAAGCGATGAGTTCCAATTCTCCGAGCTTCTCCTCCATTCCATCCATTCTTTAAACCTACTTACTTTAGATGGAGCATGCACATTCATTCCTCAGGTTAGTGGTAGAGTCGGTTGGAGATTTGTAGCCTCATTGGGGCTCAAAAATACTATGGAAATCGAATGGGAGTACTTTACCAGGAAACTTGTCACAAATTACATAGTTTTATAGGATGATGAGCCAGATTGTCTCTATTGGTTTGAAAACCTGAAGACAGATGATTTCACTACTAAGTTAGGCTATAAATATTGGATGGATCATTGCTTCTCTGGTGAAAATAAGTGGTGGGGGGGATATTATTGAAACTCCATGCCCCTCTCAAATCAAAGATATCCATTTAGATATATCTAAACAACAAACTCGTTACCTGGGATGTTGGGTTAAAAAAAGGATGGGTGGGTCCCAGTAGATGTGCTATCTGCAAAAATTATGAAGAAACATCTTCACATTATTTTTCTAATTGTGTATACGCAGACCAAGTTGTTGGGATTGTTTATAAAAAACTAAAATCCACCTCTTCGTGGTCTAAAGTATGCATGTAAGATAGCTTTAAGGATGGGTTAGTAGATAAGGCAATCAAGCAGTACAAAGGTGTTCCAAGTCTTCTGGTGAACAACTTATGGTGGGTAAGGAAATGGAGCATCTTTAAGGATAAATATATTCCTCTTGAGGTAATTGTTGGTATCGTCTTGAATCTTGCCAATGAATTTATGCCAAAGCTGAAATTCAAGGACCCTAGGCTTCCTTCCATGCCTGATCTATACTTCAATATTCCATGGAGATTATTTGATGGTGCTTGTCAAGGTCAACCAAGCATTTGTGGAGTGGGAGTAGTTTTATATCTTCAACAGAACCATTACCGTCACGTCCAATACTCTCCTGGTTGGGGCACTGATAACAAACCTGAGTTTCTAGCGTTGTGTGTTCTCTTGGAAATTGCATTAAAAAATAGGGTTCACAAGCTTCAAATTATCTGGGAATCCAATATTTTAATCGATTGGGAAAACAAAAAAATAAGAGTGTCGGATGTGATATTAGAACCTTTTCTCAACAACATCTCCAATACTCTCCTTTCTTTTGAATGGCTCTCCTTCAACCATTTATATAGAGAACTAAATACAAAAAATGATCAACTATCTAAAGAAGCTCTGAATCTTCCGACTAGTGCTTTTGGAATATATGAGTTCCTTGACAACTAGAAAACTAAATCAATGGATTTTGGTAGGTAGCCTTTCATGTGTTTTTTCTATATCTATTTTGTATAGGCAGTGAATAGTTTTTAGACTCGACTGCAAATGAATTTTGTAAAATCGTTGGCGGTTGTAAAAAGCCTTGTTGTTCTACTGTGCTCATAACATTGATTTTTGGAGAGGCAACATGTATATTCTTCTCTAATAAATATAAATATTTTTTTCCAGCTATATATATAATTGTAATTTTTTACTCTTAATATTTTATTATATATAAATTTGATAATATAAAATCCAAATGAAATATAAAATTTACTCAATTTTTTATACACATAAATAAAAATAAAACTAAAAAAGATTAAAATAAACTCAGATAACATATTGGTAAAAATGCATTTGAATATAAAATATATTATTTTTATGCCATCCCATCCCATTCCATTCCAACGACGGCAACGGGTACAGAGAACACTACAAAAATGGTGAAGGTAACAACTCACCATATCCCTAATGCTATACATCAAACGAGCAATCCTATATAGGCACCGACGGAATCTCTTCATACTCCTACCCTTCACTAATATAACAAGGGAACAGAAGGTAGAAGAGAAAAGGAAGCAAAAAAGATAATTTCTGAAGCTAAACAAAAAGAGACCATATAATAATGGAAAAATAATGTTTGAATCAACATCTCAAATCCTCTCAAGTAGCGAGACTAATCTATAAAGAAAATCCTTCCTTCTATAAACTCTATTTTAATGAAAAGGAGAGGAGCATAGCCTATTTATTAGCCATCCTTCCTCCTGCCAATCTGACTAGACACATTAGTCAAAAATAGAGGTAGGGATCATATACATACTAGGAGACCCAATAACCAGAACCACCAAGGAAAGGGTTCAATGGATGGGTCCATATTATTACATATATAACACACTATTGTATATTGAAGCAATCTATCTAAGACACCCCCCATATTATGAGATAAGCCAGTCATTGAAGAAAACTCAGAGGATGACATCTTTCTTATCAATTCTCTTAGTAGACATGGGCACAAAGAGGAGGGCACATAGAGAACCACCATTTCAACCCCACCTAGATCCGTCATGTTATCACAAGAAGTCACACCTACACTGTTGTAGGTGTAATCCTAGTACCCATTAGAGTATAAATGAATTAAATGGTTTGAGTAGGTAGATGAACAAGACTAGGAAAGAAAGGGAGAGGGCAACAAAATGTCCGCAGAGGCATTCCATTGGGCATGGAGTCATAACATCCTATAGATCAAAGGCAATCAAACTATGTATTAGACAAAGATATATATAATGATGAGTAGAATCATGGTGAATACGAAAAAATGAAGAACATCCATTGTACAAAAATCATTTATGCAAACAAATAAATATTGCTTAAACAATGAACAATGATTTAATGGGCAAGCTACAATAGATCCTCTTATGTTCATGAATTCATCAATCAATGGAAACTATGATCCTCAGAACCTGCAATATATTCAATAAAGAAGATGGCAAAGAAAAGGGAAAACAAATAAGACAATTTGATTACCTCTCTCATGAATATTTAATGGAAGAAAATGTCATTACAAACAGGCCCTCGGGCTTACAAATGAGAAACTAAAACTGCTCCTCCAGCTCTCTCCTCTCTTGGATCATGACTCCAACCATTTTATCATAAAAAAACCTTCCATTTATAGTGAATAATATCTATCTAACCTAAGGAGTTTGAAACCAAAGACTTACATAAGATCCTCCTCCATTTAGGAGTCTTGTTACAAAAGATTCCAACAAAATCCTAACAAATTCCTATTTTTTGAGATTTCTTCTATGATGATAAATGCCTTTTGAAACAGGTCATCCTGATTGATATGGAGATGGAACACATTTCATTCATGTCCAACTAAATCCTAGGAGACAATTCAAACCTTCCTTGATATGTGGCAACTTCCAAACAAGGCGAATATCCAACAAGTATGCAAAACAAAGAGTTTGCAGTGCACTAGTGTTTTAATTATATCTCTCGAATTACAAACTGGGTTAGGCTCAAATTTGGTTAGCCAGTCAATGCCATTATAATTCTCCTGCACAAAAAATTTCAAAAAAACCCACATCACCTTTTTGGAGTTATGATCAAATGCTTAAAAGCAGCTACTACAGGAAATGAGTTCACAATGCCCCTGTCTGCCAGTTCGTAGTGCCAAAAGGAAAAAAACGTCCAAAACCACTTTCTTGACCTTGAAAGAGGATGAAAACCATCATGGAGTAACTGATGTTCCTAAGGTTGTTGTGGATGTTGATAAGTCCAAACGTGAGTGCCTACAACCTATCCAAGCTACAACGCTCCTCCTTAACTAGTTCACAATGCAAGTTCCTAGTGCCAACTCAAATATAGCTTGCACAGTTGGAGGAGGCTGTTAGTTGATGGTATGAAATAATCCCTGGAGAAATGGTTAAATTGTAGGCTCTGAAAACCATAAATCCTCCTTGACATGATCAATCTTATGTGTTAACATCTAGCTCCACAGGGGATGGCATGCTCCCTATGAGTTGCCAAGAACATGCACTTCCAGTGCCTTATCCATTCCATATATGTCCACAAAGCCTGTATGCCTGAGAGAACCTCTGATCCTTATTGAAAACTTAGAAAATTCTCACACTGAAAACAAAAACCACTGCAAACCAAATGCAAATTGAAGGTTGCATTCAAACTGAAAACCAAATGCTTGCATGACAAACTTATTTATATACATTCCTACTCCAAACTGATGAAAAACTGAACTTTCAAATATATACAAATTTCTCCAGTAACCATACAATTAACTTTGTGACTGAATGATCTTCATCCTCATCTCGACAACTGAGCACTAAGTAACAATAGAGACATAATGACGACCACACATACTTCCTTGAAAAGTCATACTTACAATCCAGGAACTTTGTTCTTATGATGACAACAACTGAAAATCTATTGCTGCAAAACATCTCCATATAGATAGCAACAAGATCTTGAAATTCGTACAAAAATTGTTGTGCCTCATCAATGAATTCCTCCTTGGTTGATTCAAGCATGGGCTGGCTTGAAAATTGTTTCAATATATTTCCATTCTTTTCACCAATTTCCAATGAATAAGGGTGAATATGAAATGGGATCTCAAGATCTATAGTTGGGACTAGCTCATTTTTACATTTTTAATAATCAAGTTGAAAATGAGAGTTGCAAACAAGTAGTGTATCAGAGACATGTCTATCTAATTCTAGCCCATCTTCTTGTGAAGGAATATCATAATGAATATCATTAAAAACCTCTTGATCATCATGAAAAGTACTTTCTTCTATGGAAAACTCTTCATCACAAGTATGCTTTCCATGACAAGAAAATTCTTTACAAAGTAAAGAAAACTCATCACAACATTTTTCATAAAGATGTTCAGTAGAAAAATACTCCTTATAAAAAAAATTAAAAGCGGCATGAAAACATGTCAAAGAGTTGATACTAGCAACTGGAAGATATCGACACTAGTCACAAGTTATTCCCTCTAATGAGTACCTGAAAATATTGATCTGAACATCTTCATGCACGATATGAAATCGATGAATAAAATCATGGAAATATAGCAAGTGTTCAGCTGGTACTTCCCGATCTTCTCCTCTAAATATGGGAAGGAAACCTTCCCATTCACATCTACTAGGCATTGGATTTGGAAAACCAACTATCTTTGAAAAATCACAGAAATAATACCTTTGAGATAGGATCTTGTCCATTTCAAAATAGTGGAGTTGCCAATAGATATCTAAACAGTGGAGTCACCACGATGAAACATAAGCAGTCTAAAAGTGTCTAGCTTCAGTTCACCATCCAAATCTAAATCTAATCATCATAGTTCACATAGGGAAGGTGTCTTCATTGTCGTCCCCGACAACGACGCCAAAAATGTTAGCACTAGAAGTCACGCCTAGAATGTTGTAGGTGTAAGCCTAGTACCCATCAGAATATAAATGGATTAAATGGTTTGAGTAGGTGGATCAACAAGACTAGGAAAGAAAGGGAGAGGGGAACAAAATGTTTGCAGAGGCATTCCATTGCGCATGGAGTCATAACATCCTACAGATCAAAGGAAACCAAACTGTATATCAGAAAAAAAGATATATAATGATGAGTAGAAGCATGGTGAATATGATAAAAGGAAGAAAAACCATTGTACAAAAATTATTTATGCAAACATATAAATATTGCTTAAACAATGAACAATTATTTAATGGGAAAGTTACAACAGATCCTTTACTATTCATGAATCCATCAATCAATGGCATCTATGATCCTCAAAACCTACAATATATTGAAGCAAGAAGATGACAAAGAAATGGGAAAAAAAAAGACAATCTGATAACATCTCTCATGAATCTTTAATGGCAGAAAATATCCTTACAAAAAGGCCCTCAAGCTTACAAATGAGCAAATAAAACTGCTCCTCCAGCTCTCTCCTCTCATGGATCATGAATCCAACCCTTTTCTCATCAAAAAACTTTTCATTTATAGTGAATAATATCTATCTAACCTAAGGAGGTCGAAACCAAGGAGTTACATAGGATCCTCCTCCATTTAGGAGTCTTGTTACAAAAGATTCCAACAAAAGCCTAACAAATTCCTATTTTTGGGGGATTTTTTCTATGATGATAAATGTCTTTTGAAATAGGTCATCCTGATTGATCTGGAGGTGGAACACATGTCCCTCATGTCCAACTAACTCCTAGGAGACCATTGAAACCTTCCTTGACAGGTGGAAACCTTCAAACAAGGAGAATATCCAACAACTATGCAAAACAAAGAGTTTGCAATGCAATGGTGTTTTAATTATATCTCCCGAATTAAAAACTGGGTTAGGCTGAACTTTGGTCAACAAGTCAACGCCATTGTCATTCTCCTCCACACATAATTTCAAAAAAACCCACATCACCATTTTGGATTTATGATCAAATGATTATAAGAAACTGCTATAGGAAATGAGTTCACAGTGCCCCTATCTGCTAGTTCGCAGAGCCAAAAGGAAAACAAATCCAAAACTACTTTCTCAACCTTCAAAGAGGATGAAAACCTGATGGTCCTAAGGTTGTTGTGTATGTTGATAACTCCGAATGTGAGTGTCTGCAACCTATCCAAGCTACGACACTCCTCCTTAACTAGTTCGCAACGCCAACTCAAATATAGCTTGCACACTTTGGGGAGGTTGTTAGTTGATGTTATGACATAATCCTTGGAGAAATGGTTAAATTGTAGGCTCTGAAAATCATAAATCCTCCTTGACATGATCAATATTATGTGTTAACACATCAGACCCCAGGAGACAACAAGACCTCTACGAAAATACCCCTATGAAGTTGTCGACATAAATCTTAGGGCAGTGTACACTAGACCAACAAAAAAACCTCCTCCTCTAATTCCCAGCAGTGGGCCACCTATTCTAGACAAAGAGACATACCCGAGCCAAATCCAGCGAGCGCTTCTAGCCATCCTTTAGCCATTGGTTTTAACAACGCAACTACAATGGTTCTATAGAAGGGAAAATGGGGTCTCTGGTAAGTGAACTACGACGCTAAAACATATAGCTTTTGAAAGTATCGCAGATCTAAATAGCCCACTCCCAAAAAAATACGTGGATTTAAGAAGGCAGGTCTTTAGGAAGTTATTACTGACCAAAACTTGGATTTAAGAAGCTAATGACTCTAAAATACCCAATATGACAACTCATTGAAACACAATTTATGAATTGACAAAACGCTAATTTATTGTGGGATTTTCAGGACCCTGAAACCACCACCCATTTGGATAGGACTTAGCAATTCAATTATTCATTCCATGCCTTGAATTTCTTCTCACAGATTTACAAAGCAGAACTAATACACCAGTCCTAGGTAAACATGATTTTAAGCAACGTCGAAGCCCGCCCTACCCTACTATCTATCTTTCGAATGGTCGTGCCTCTAAGTTGAGGTAATATAGGTTCGTTTGTAAATACACCAGCCAGATGGTTGGTTGTTGTACGACATAAAGTAATAAAGTAGGCATAGGTATAATATAATAGGTCAAAGTGTGTACCCAACCAAGTCCAATCACGTAAGTAGAGAAGGGTGGTAAAAAGGAAGGGTTGGCAGGTCATCCTACATAAGTGATGATAGAGTGATTCCCATTAGTTTACCTATGATATTATAGATACCATATTCAAGTTTAACTCCTACCCTATAACTGTTTATCTATTACTAGTATAATGTGCTAAATTGGAGCAATCGTGCTTACCTAGTTTCAACATAACCAAATGGGTTCAATTCCCATAAGATTCATGCTTACTTACTCTATGACCTTACTACTTGTTAAGTTGATCTACTAGTATGTATAAACTATTAATGGGGTAATTATTTCCATAATAGTGAGGCAGGCAGTAAAGGTAGGTGAAGCAGGTGATTTGTTGTTAAGTTATTAATGAAAGAAAAATAGGGCTCTTCCTAGAAATGTTATTTTGGCATATTCTGGCAATGAATGTTGGTTGTTAGGCATATAAAAGCGAAATAGTCCAATTCAATTCCAAAACACAAGCGCTCCAGATATAATAATCCAGTTGTAAATCAAAGATGCCTCTATCCAAGAGGGTTGGATCAAACCCGATATGCAGTATCTAAATATAAATGATATGGAGAAAAATAACATATAGGAAGATCCTATTCAAGCTACTTAATTGACGAGGGAGTGCTTCCTTCCCAACAACCAATTTATTTAGCCAAGAATCAAAGTGAGTAGACACTATCGCTATTTACCCTTTACCCTACTACCTTCCCTACCAATAAACCCCCACCTTTCAATTTACCAACCGATATTTATTTATTGACTCCACTTAGTAATGCCTTACATTTACATCCTATCATCGGTTTTCCCATAGAGATTTTTGTTGGACCGCCTTCCATGGAAACAATATTCACGGGCCTAGAATCACATCACACTTGCTCACAGATGTTGGTACCACTAGAACTATTACAACCGAGCATTCCCAGGGTAGGCAATTTAGAAATTATACTGCATTTCTAGGAAGAGACCTAATAGCCTTTCATTTTAAGACCTTCTAACAACGCTTCTACCCACCCACCGATGGCTCGAAAACCTCTTTCCATAAATGCCATTTTAGCTTGCTTCCGTGCCACTTTAAACCTGTCTCAAGGGTTGGTACCCACTAAAGCTCAAAAGTCTCTTTATAAGGCCATATTTGCACATTGTAGCACCAACAACCCATTTAATGTAGGTTCTACCTCACCCTCCCTCATACCCATCCAACCCTCCTTCCCACCATTCCATAACCCTCCTTCCCACCATTCCATAATTACTTTATATTTCGACAAATAGAACATTAAATGTTTTATAACCAATTATTTTTACTTGTCAATATTACTTAAGTCATTCAAATTCAATCAAATAAAATATATTATATACAAATATTTCACTTCACTTAATTTAGATTCAATCTACTTCAGATCACCATATAAATTTGTACAAATTATATAACATACAATATTCATCACTTACTTCAAATTCAATCACACTTGATTAAATTTGTACAAATTATATAACTTACAATGTAATATAAAATTGTACAAATTATATAACGTACAATGTTCATGTTCATGGACATACAATTTATATAAGGTACAATGTACTATAAATTTATATTCCGTACAACGTATTATAAATTTAGATTCCGTACAATGTTCATGGACATTTTAACAATCAAAATCCATTCCTGTGAATAACTATACAGCTAATTTAGCTTTTTCTGCGGTTCTTGGTAACGTTCGAACGAATACACCCCCTTTTTGGTACCGTTGGAACGAACGAATAGCCCGGCCACAAGGGAATGAAACACATCCGAGACACAGTGGCACAAGGAAAGCAAGATGTCCGAAACACTCGCAAAAAGTAAAGGGAGGAGAGGGCCTGTCATAAGGTAGTGCGCTACAGTAAGATCATCCTTCATGTTAATTACTGTAACATGGACATCGAAATCAGTAAGAAAGATCAGTTCCGGCTTCGGATGGGACTCAACTCATGAGGTAATGGCGCCTGATGCCCTAAATATGGTACTGGTTGTAGGAGTTAAACCATTGGGTTTCTTGTTAGTTATGAATAAGAGTTGGTTAAATGTTTTATTTTTTGTTTTTTTTTATCAGAATTAGGTTATGTAAATTTGGATAAATCATTATTTTTTGTTGTTTAAATTGCATTTTTAAATGTATAAATAAATTCAATATGTTGAAAAAATCTGGAACATTCATATTATACAAACTTAACCACTCAAATCTGCAGATTCAACCATTCCTCACCTCAAACTCATAAAAAAAAAACTAAAAAATAAAACATTTAAACTACAATGTTATGAATATACCTTGTTTTTTTGTGAATACTGATGGCTTAGGAAAAAGCATATGATACCAATATCACAAAGAGAAGATGGCCCAGAAGATTGCTATTCAATTTGGTTGAAATTTTTAATTAAATTCGGTACAAATTATATAAAAATATATATATTTTTTATAAAAAGATATATTTTCATTTAATTAATTATATATTTTTTAATTTTTCAAATTAAATCAATAATATATTAATATTTTTATTTTTTTATTTTCTAATTAATTTATTTTTTAAATTATCATATATTTTATTTAATTTTTTCAAAAAAAAAATAAATATAACACAATCATAACAAATTCTACTCTTCTAAATCATCATACATTTATTTGAACTCTGCTTTTAGAAATAATAAAATAAATATAACACAATCATAACAAATTCTACTCTTCTAAATCATCATACATTTATTTGAACTCTGCTTTTAAAAATAATAAAATAAATACAAAACAATCATAATTTATAATATTATTTAAAAAATAATATTATAAATTTTATTGATTATAATTTTTAGAAAAAAACCAAATGTATGTTACAAATAAATATGGAAAAAATAAAATATATTTTACAATTAAATAAAAATAAAGTATAATCATTTAATAAATAAGTTTAGATTTGAAAAAATTGTTTAGAAATAATTCATGTTTAAAAAACTTTATTTAAACGGTGTTTTTAAAAATAAATATAACATTGATCAACCTAAGGTTCTAAAAATCGCGAGTTGTGCCTCCATGACCTAGCTGCTCTGTGCCCCCGTGCTGCCTCCTGCGGCCTCCCTGCCTGGCAGCTCCTGCTGCTGGGCCTCCCGGTCTCCCTCCAGGGCCTTCCTGAGCCCCCCTCCTCTTTTTTAGCCGAGCATACGGGTCGTCTGGGTCTGTCCAGAGATCAGTCATGCCGCCCCCTAGGGATCTGGTGTCTCTGGACCCTCCCCTGCCCCCTCTTGAAGTAATTTCTTTCAAATCAATGATGGACTCGATCTCCAAGCGACAGCCCTCAACCAATCAGCAGAAGTTCGTTAAGAGGATGGATTCCATACCTTCGGTAGCTCTTCCTGAAGAAGAAACCTGTAAAGCAGCTCTTAATCTTGCTGAGAAAGGGCTCATAGGCCAGTTCATGGGCCTCTGGCCCTCGCCTAAGTCAGTAGAGGAGTGGACACAGAGAAATTGGAAGCCGTTAATCAAAGAAGGAATCAAGAGCTATTTCGTAGGCAAAGGGTTCTTCATCTTCGTTTTTGAAAGTGCAGAAGACAGAAGCCTAATCTTTAGAAACGGACCTTATTTCATGGGCCCCCAAGGACTATATCTCAACAAATGGTCGCCAGACTTCGACCCAGCTCAGGATGTCCCATCTACTGTTCCGGTGTGGGTGCGGCTTCCCCATCTCCCCCTCCACTGCTGGAACCCGAAGTCTCTCCAGATTATCGGCGACAGATTAGGAAAATACATAGACCAGGCTGCAAGAAAAGATCAATATTCATGCACACGTATCTGTGTCGAAGTAGATATGGAGGAGGGGCTTCCGGAAGAAATTAAGCTAACAGTTGCAGGATGGACGCACGTTCAAGAGCTGTATTATGAACAACTTCCATTCAAATGTAGGCACTGCCATGGATATGGGCATTTCGCCAAGCATTGCAAGAAAAAGGTGGAAGAACAGCCAGACAAGCAGAATGGTGAGCAATGGACTCTCATACAAAAAACCAACAACCAAAAAAAAAACAAAGGCAAAGGCAACTCGAATGAGGTTCCAAGCAGCTCCAATCCCATCCAAGAAAAGAGCTCAGAAAGTAAAGAATCCAGACAGTTCAAGCCAACTACAACACCCCCGAAGAAACTGGTTCAAAGTGACCCCCCTATCCCTAACAAAGAAAATGAGGAATTGGCTCACCCGGAAGTCCCTCAAGGAAGCCCTTCCAGCCCCTCTTATGCAGATGTTACAAGGAAAAAACCAGCCGAAAGCTCTGACTCCTCG
>ML777378.1:381798-400699 GCA_009831015.1 Picea engelmannii | reverse complement strand
TTTTAATTTAGTTCTTATATGTAAAACATATGTAATATTTGTATGAAATTTTTTTATGTTCAATTTAGCTACAAAGCATGGTTTTGAATGCCTATTGCAATGTGATTTTGTTTATTACAAATATAGTGAAGGATTATGAGCTCAAGTGTTTTGAACCCATTTATAAAAATATTTGGTTAACGTGTTATTTTAAAGGTAGAATGTTCTTCAAAATCTAAGAGATGATTATCCACTCACATTTTGAACACTCACTTATCTTCACTCCAAGCGAATGGAGAAAAACTTGAGAACCAAGAACTTAACGAAGAGCTCACCAAAAGGAAGGCTTTACTACCTTCCTTGGAGAAACATATTCACAAAGAAAACAAGGTATATTTATAACTATTAAGAAACCCAATGGTTTAAGTCTTATAACTAGTACCATAATTAGGGAATCAAGGGCCATTACCTCATGAGTTGAGTCCCATCCCAAGACGAAACTTATATTTCTTACTGATTCCAATTGCCTTGCTACTGTAATTAACAATAAGGTTTATCTTATTGTATTTTCACTACCTTTTGACAGGCCCTATCCTCCCTTTACTCTTCTTTGAGTGTTTCGTACCTCTTGATTTCCTTGTGCCATTGTGTCTCAGATCTGTTTCATTCACTCATGGTTAGGCTATGTTCTCCATGAAAGAGAGAATGACCCCTTCCTTCATATGGAAGAAGGGAGTGTATTTGTTCGAATGGGACAAGAATTGAAAAGATATAGTATAGTTGTATTGTTGTTCACAACAATGGATTTATGTGTTAAAATGTCCATGAATGTTCTATGTTATAGAATTTGTACAACTTTATATTAGATGGTATGTTATATAATTTGTATGTCTATGAACATTGTATGTTATATAATTTGTAAAACTTTATTTTACATTGTAAGTTATATAATTTGTACAAATTTATTATTGGGTTGTTATATTATTTGCAGTGAAAGTCTAGTCGAGGTGGATTGACTGAGTCAAAGTCGAAGGAATCGACAGAAATTCGAAGCTCAAGGTGGTTTGATCGAGTAAAGTCATAGTCGAAGACATTAACAACAAGTCGATGTAAAATGATAAGATGTCGACATGCGGATGTGTGGTAACCGACTAAAGACTTAATGAAGGCTAAATGGTAGTTGACTGGTAATCCGAATTGGTAGTCAACTATAACAAAATCTCGATATTCATGGTATTTGTAGCTAATGATCTATTTGGATATGTAACCATTTTGGGGTGTCTTTTCTTTATGTTTTTTCCTATTGTAAATCCTATAAATAAGACATGTTGTAATGCTATAAAACATGATGAGAATGTTGAGCTAATGGATAATACAAGATATTAAATCATAGAGGTTGTTGGTCATGTAGATGTAAGCCGAATTAGCTACAAGGTTTTCCTTGTGTAAATAAAGAAGGTATGATTTTGATTGTGTTTTAGGTGTGGATGAAGGTTAGACATGTAGCATTTTATTTTGAATGAATAAGACAACACGAGATCCAAACGATCAAGGAGAACTGACAACAATGGTGAATTTTGTGGAAAAGAAATTGATCTGTTCTGCAAGAAGTGAGTAATTGCACACAAAAATACCACACCATATACCCCATAGCAAGATGTATTTCATGAGAGAATGAACAGAACATTAATGGACAAGTCAAGGAGTATTCTCAGTGGTACTCAGCTCAAACAAGAATTCTAGGAGGAGGCAGTTGACACTGCAAAATACATATCGAATATGTCTCCTTCGTCGGAGCTAGTTGACACAACTCCACATCAGGCATGGTCAGGTAAAAATGCTTTGGTTTCACATCTCAAAGTATTTGGTTGTGATGCATTGTTTCATGTAACCAAGGAAAACAGGACCAAGTTGGACAAGAAGGAAATCAAGTGTATTTTCATTGGATACGAAGAAGGAATGAAAGGATATAAGCTCTAGGATCCTACATCAAGGAAAATAGTGTACAATCGAGATGTGGTCTTCAGAGAATTTGGAGGTATGTCCAATCCTGAAGAAATTGTTCAGATCGAGAATAATACCAAGAAGGTGCGGTTTGAACTGAGGAATGAAGAATATGATTTAGATGAGTAGATTGAATCAGAAGAAGAGGTGGAAAAACTGACCTCAGTTGTAAGGAGGTCAGAATGAGTAAGAAAACCAGTCAAAAGGTATATTACGGTTGACTTTAGTTTCACATTTGTGCTAACTTCCACAAATGATGAGCCCAAGTCGGTCGGAGAGGAAGTCGACTCAGTAGAGGGAAAACTCTGGAAGGACACCATTGTCAAAGAGATGGAATCCCTGCACAATAATGAGGCATGGGACTTAGTAAAATTACCTAGTGGAAGAAATCATGTTGGTGGCAATTGTGTATTCAAGAATAAGACGAATGTAGTAGGTCAAGTCAAGAAATTCAAAGCTCGAATAGTAGAGAAAGGATATTCCCAAGTCGAAGGAGTCGACTTCGGTGATATTTTTTCCCTTGTCACAAAATTAAATTCCATTAGAGTACTAATGTCTCTGGCTTCAACATTTAATCTAGAAATAGAACATATGGATGTGAAGACAATGTTCCTACATGGATATATGGAAGAGGAAATCTACATGAAACAATCTGAATGATTTGTAGTAAAGGGAAAGAAATATTTGGTGTGCAAACTGAAAAGATCTCTTTATGGTCTAAAGAAATCACAAAATATATGGTACCAAAATTTCGAAAAATACATCCTTAGTTTGGGGTTTGTGAGAAGAAAATTTGATCCATGCAGATATTCTAAAGAAAAAGGTGGTCATTTCATATATTTAGCATTGTATGTCGACGACATGTTTCTGATTGGAAACAACATGAACACAATAAATGAGGTGAAGAGGTAGTTATCCTCCAAGTTCAACATAATGGATATCAGTGCAACGAACTTCATTATGGCAATGGAGATTAAGAGAGATCGAGCAACTAGAAAGCTCTGGTTGAGCCAGATGTAGTGTATTGAAATGATCTTGAAAAGTTTCAACATGCAAGATTGAAAAACTATGAAGGTTCCAATTCCTGTGGGAGCAAGGGTAATTTTTGAACAGTGTCCAAGGACACGGGAGGAAATATTGGACATGACATGTGCTCCCTATGAAAGTTTTTTTGGTAGTCTAATGTATGTGATGGTATGTACTCGACTAGACATTTCCCATGTAGTGGGAGTGTTGAGTATAAACATGTTGACACCTAGGAAGGAGTGTTGGACAACTGTAAAGAGAGTATTCAAGTATTTTTGTGACACAAAAGACTATGCTATATGCTACCAAGGAAAACCTAGAGGTGACAATGAATTAAATGTACATGAATTTGTCGACACCGACTGGGATGGAGATCTGGATAAATGGAGGTTAACCAATGGATATGTGTTCAAAATATTTGGTGGACAAATCAGTTGGATGAGTAAGAGACAAGTGGTCATAGCCTTGTCAACAAAAGAATTTGAATGCATGGAAGCCATTGATGGAAGCAAAGAATCAATATGGCTACAAAGGCTCTATTTGATCCAGGAGGCTCCCCAGGCTCAGAAAATGCTCAAAAATAAAAGTTGCCATAATTGAATGAAATTGGAGCCATTGCATCCATCTCGTCACTCTGATTCTGGAAGTATATTTAATTCTTCAAACGAGCTCTGTATGCGAAAGTTATCACGTTCTGATCGAAAACCCAAACAGGTAAAAACGTCCAAGGTCAACTGCCAACGCTGACATCAGCATGACAACATGTTGACATCATCATGCTGACGTGGTAGCTTTTGGAGATGACACGTGGAAGAGGTACAATGGAGTGACTGGACAATGAAGGTGGACCAATACAGTGTTGACAAGTGGCAAACATTTGGGCAAATGTGTTGGTGCCACGTGGCCCAGGCATGGGCAGCCACGTGGCACCCAATCATCATATGCATGGAAAGTTTCAAAAAAAAATTTGGGGTCCGTGGGTTTTGAACCCACAACCTACCACTAAGCCAAAACACCTTTGGGAGAGCCCTTTTACCAACGTTCCACCATATTGCTTGTTAAATATATCCCACTTTATTATATAAATTTTGTAATATGTTAAGGTTTGGCGCGAAGGGGGGCTGGGGCTAAGCCCCAGCCCATGGTTTTATGGTGTTATATGACCACAGAAAGAGGTGCACGGCTATTTTAGGGGACTTAAGCCCATATTTTGTGCAAAGTGGGTTTTTTCTATGGTTTTTGGGTATTTTTAATTGATTCTGACTAATATTTAGCCCAAAAAATGGATTTTTTGAGGATTTTGGGCCATTTGAAGGGGGATTTGATCCCAAAAAGAGGCCATACCTTGAGGGAAGTTGGGATTCCTCATCTGAGCCTCAAAATCTATATAAACCGGTATTTTTGAAGCCTTGAGGAGACTTTTTTTATGCAGGGAATTGAAGGAGCAGTTTGTATTTTTTGGCCTTTTCTCATGTTTTGAGAGGCATTGTTGTTATTGGATAAATCGGTAGGTGTGTACACTAACTGATATCCCTAGATCTGCCTAGATCTAGAACAAAATAGGATAGGACATGACTCTTTCTCTAGGTTGCAGTCATTGAATCTATTACCAAGAAGGAATGAGTGACATACCTTCATATGGATTCCTTAGGTCTGTGTTCTTCCTACTTCGCTCCTGTGCTCTTGTGAAAGTAGGTCCAATACAACACAAACCAACCAAAGTGAAGATAACAAAGTATATTCAATGTCAACCTATGCATATGATCAAGGAGTTATGCAATAAAATAAGAGTGATTTTATGGGAAAGGGACATGTCGTTGTATTATATTAAATGAAAGTAGAAGATACAACCAGATCACCTTGATGTCGCAAGATTCCTTTCAGTGACTCTTGGTTCCAACACACACACTTTCTCTACATTTGCATGAAGAAGATCCAATACAACTTGATAGACGAATAGAGTCTTCAAGCTTCAATCCAAACATAGTTCTTCACACAATTCTCTTCTCAATTTTTCATTCAATCTTTCTGAACCTTTTCCATGAGAAACCTTTCAATATATAGGAGAAGGAGAGATGGTTAAATGGATGAGGATGATCCCACTAAATCTAAGAAGTCAGTAGGATGCCAACCATGCGAATGCCAACTCATTTTCTAGAAGATACTCTTCTAAAACCTTCATAACTTCCTCTTCCTTTCAAGCTTCAAAACAGGTTCGCACCCTACCTATAGAGCACACTGCGAGCACCTTGCAGTCTAGGTATAGGGTTTCCTGTGAGAATTGAGATTCTCGCATCTTGCACCATATGCAGCCTGTGAAATAACTATAAAAGTGTGTTTTTTAGAGGAAGACAATAGTCACTTTTCTCAGGCAAAAATTCCTTGTGGGAGCCTGAAGACATCACTGTAGAGACATCATCAGAGTGACCAAAATAATGTGTAACAAAATGCCCCCCAAAGTATGAGGCTGGAACTTGTGACAGCCGAAATACTTTGTAAAATGCGTGTGTGTGTCAGAAACAAGGAGTGCACCTAATCGAAAACTCGTAAACAACCAAGCATCTGCAAAATATAATACCAGTTCTGAGGTAGACATTCCCATGCTCAGATCATAAATGAATGAAATCACAAACGTAGGCCATGGCCACCAATCATACACCGTGGATCCATGTCGTCAAAATGCTACATAACCACTAGGAATACACTGTGGATATATGTTAGAAGACTCAAATTAAGACATAGCCATGTGACATACAAAGTGGATCTATGTGTCGATACAAATCATACATACTCCATCGTAGCTTGGATAAAAAAGATGAGACCCAGGGTATTCAATCCCATCACTTGAAAGTATGAATCTATCCATGTGATTACATGTGCTGAAGTCAAACATGGTAGAAACCACTCAATTATCAGTCATTGATGAAAACCATTAACAAGTGCAAGGGAAATCACCATTGATGTCAATGACTCCCAAGGTACCGAAGTACAATCCGAATGAATGCGAATGAATGAGTTGAAGTCGAACACTCAGCGGAATCTCTTGATCAGGGATCAATGATGTGAAACCCCTGTCGAAAGAGAAGAGACCTGCCATTAAGGCATGCAAGTTCCAAGGTACTAAATGATTTCTAAGTCTTATTCCCAGATAATGAGTTGGAGTTGATGAAAAAAGACTCGTTAGAGGAGGGCCTTGATGTATCCCCCATCAATGACATGAAATAAGAAACAAATTTTGAGGGTGAATCAAAGTATGAATAGGAGTTGAAATAGACATAGGGAAGGCCGACATAGTAAGAATGGAAAACTATAGGTGGCCGACTCAATGGAAGGCTTGTTTGAACTTCTCTTGAACATATGAATGACACGACCAAGGACTTGGCAGCACTGACTCAAAGACGACCCAAGATATGACCTTGTAGCAAGTCAGACGAGAGACAAATGGATTTCCCAACCTGGATTCAAATGACGAATAGGGGGTGTCATGTTCAAGAGTGACGCTTACTGCCATTAATACAAATACGAAAACACATCCCTTTCCCAAAATTTCCCCCGCCATTTCTGGCGAGTACCTCTTTATTTTTACACAAGCTTAAGGAGGCTAACATATGCTTGTCGATGTAAGCTCATCCTTCGGATGAGTCCCTCGAAGTACATTTAATGAACCCTGTTATTCCAGAGTCAGTACTTAAGGCTAAAAAGTACAGGGTCTAGGCATCCGAAAGTGAGTAAAAGACAAAAAGGGGAAAAATCAACCTTCAGGAAAGGGGAAGCTAAGGCTGATTTATAAGTTATCTCTGTCTCGCTTCCATACATTCCTACATGCTTATATCCCATTCAATTGCATCCCATGAACGTTCAAGTTCGACTCGGGTGATGGTGGTTTTATGTATGGTGTCAAATAGGTTCAGAGCGATGTTGGTTTGGTCCGATAGGCCGGGTTCAATGTTGGGTTGTCTTGCAAAGGGCACAATCATGGAGGAAACATAAAATGAAAAGAAAGTTCGAGGTTTAAAATGCCACTTCAACTTTTTTTTTTTTAACCGTATAAAAGAGAACTTTAGAAATCTGATGTTAAAGATAGAACACAAACCAAAGGCCTTCTCCCATAACTGAGTTAACTTTTTAAAGAATCATGTATGAAATGTGAGAAAACATTAAATAGTCGACAATGCGAGGCTCCTATCAAGGGAGAATCTCGCCTTGTAAACAGAAGAAGAAAAGCACAAGAAGTAATCTGACAAAGCATAAAATATAGAGGTCTAAAAAGTTCACAGGTCTTGTACCTGCTGATAGCCGATACAGAGGAAAAAATGGAAGCGATTAGACAACTAAAAGTTGGTCACCAAAGTAGAAGTTGCACTAAATTGTAGCTAAGCATTCATTATAAATATATATGTGAAATGAAACTTAATATAAGATAACAGAGAAAACAAAACTCATAACTCAGTCTTCACGGAATCAGGAATCTTTGGATTGTTTTTTATTAATTTTCAAAAAAAAGGGAGAAAGTATCTATTACAATCAGCCAAGAAAGGTCCAACCCTTATTCTCACTTCAAAATGCACATTTATACAAACTTCTAAACGCTAGAATCTCAATCATTCCAGAAGCTTCGATTAAAAAATGGGAAACTTATGTGTTTCACTTCTTTGTCTTTGTCCTCCTTCCTGCAAGTAGAGCACCTTCCTTTCCTTACTCTTTGCATTCTAAAAATAGAACATGCAGACATATGTCATTATTTGACACCAAAAGCCTACCCTTTCACCTGCTCGGTGCAAGTGATGCACCTCTCCACCAACTGGGCTATCAACCTGGAAGGCTCTGCTTGGTCGCTCGCTTCAAGAGTGTAACAATTCTTCGCCAGCTGTGGTAAACTATTTCCCACTTGCCGGTCCTCTACGATGATGGAGCATAATTGTAAATTTGGTTGTACTAGCCACTTGTCCATTTGGGTCATATCAACCTGGCTGATCTGGGATATCTCCATTTGCTGCTCCTCCATGTTTTCTTTGATGTCCAACAGATGTTTAGCTATATTGATTTTTCCTAGAGTCCCAGCACTGCTATCCTTATCAAGGTCTAGCAAACCTTTACTTATTAAAGAGAATGTTTCCTCACAGAAATTCATTACTTCATTATCTCTCTCCTTGCTTTCCAATATGTTCTACTCCCAGACTTTCAACAGGATATTACCTCTGGTTTGTTTCGCGATGGATAATTTTGAGGTGTTGACCATCTCTATCCTCATTGTAGCTATAACAGCGTCTTGGAAAGCAACCCGTGTTGCCCTGGCTTCTCTTTCTCTCGAAGAAATGTTCTCTAATATCTGCTCTATCGTCTGGAAAGGGTTTTGAATGGTTCTCACCTTTGCAGCAAGTTTTGTTGAGCTGTAAGTACATTATGTCGGATTTCGGTGGCCTGCAATCTGAACATTTCTATGTGTACAACATGTTTCTTGGCCACCTCCAATTTTGACTGTAACTCTATAATCTGTTGCCCCTGCTGGCTTACCTGTGTTTGGCTAGTTTGTGCCGACTGGCGCACCTACTCAAGGTCTCACTTGAGCTTCTCGATTTCATGCAGGTCAGTTTTTTGGGATTCCTCAAGTCTCCTACTCAACTCATCCCTGACATTCGCTTCGGCAGTAGCTACCTTAGCTTCCAATTTATTGATCAAGAGGTTCTTTTGTTTCAACTGGGACATCAAAGTCCCAACTAAGTACTGATTGGCTGTATCATAAGACCCTAGCGTCCCAGCTATCTCCTCTGCAAATTTTTCCTCTTTTGCGGCCTTCCCATCTGTCATGATTTTAAATTTTTTAGCTACTGCACCCTATTTTTGATAAAATCCTTGCCTTACCACGGCCTTTCTTTTCTTGTCAAAGAAAAATTCGCTGGGAGGTAGCTCCTCTACAGAAATAGGTGTCAATTATTCATTGAAAATCCATCCCTTGACAGGATTCCCCATTGTGAACTGCAAGGGTGTGACAATAGCAATCGGACTATCAATTTGCTTGGATGTTTGTTTCGGGGTGACTTTTGTAGCCAGCTCGTTTAGCGTGCCCTTTTCGGGGTTTCCTTCCTACTTCTTGGGGACTTCGGCTCCTAGTTCTGAGGTTTCAGCCTCCCTAGTTTTCCCTTGGTCCTTCTCCCCACTAGGACTTGAGTCCTTTTAACTTTTGGCTCCTATCTGCTTTGTAACTGGAAGCTCTGAGGCTTAACCCTATAAAATTTGGGGGAGACAACTTTGGCGGTGTTCCCAAAATTTCAAAAATTCGGCTATGTCCAGGTGGCAAGGCTTGAATTCAATTTAGGACATCCATGAAGGACCTCGCACCCTGAAATATTTCTTCATGCAGGGAATCCTCGTGTTCATACCTCTTCAGGCTACAACTTTCCAAGTGATTGCTCACAATCCGACTAGCATCATGCTTCTTAAATTCAATGTCTACCAGCTTCATTTATTCTAGAGTCGCAGCCTCGGCTTTGGCATGGCCAAAGTCTAACAAGGAATATGCACCAATACGAATAGGGAAGGGCAACCATACCCTTTTTTATACTCCTTTGAGCTCCTTTCTTATTTTGCCGAGCATAGACTGTCTTGCAATCTCACAGCACAATAGCTTATCTGGCTGGAATAGTGGGAGGGCATATGGAGGGACAGAGGTGCCGAAAACCATGATATACGAAAATTCTTCCTCTAGATACCAATCTACCACACTATTTAGGCTGGTCACGATGCTATCTGATATCCTGGGAGGTGGCTGACCAAAAATGGCGACATGTAGTGGCACCATTACCCAGTTGAAGATCTCGTAGATAAATTCTTTGGCCTTGTCCTCCCCAAGTTTCGAGTGGTAGACATGGATAGGCTCTGTACTAGATGGAGTCCAGCTCCAGCTCATTAGAGGGAAAGGCATCATGAAACAAATGGCGTCCATGATGTAGGCAGACATAAAAAATGAAGTTGCTTTCCCACTCACCTTCTATGCTCGATATTTGTTAATTCGACTGCTTAAACTGTTTGACAACAGTTTGGCCCAGTCGAAAGAAATCCCTTCAGCAACTGTATGAATCAGAGGCACCCATGGGAAGAAAAAGTGTGTGTTGTCCTCCCTCCCATACAACCTACAGGCCATCATTTCTATATACCTAAATGGTGGCTCTAAGGAGGAGACTGAATAAATTCCATTAGAGTCTACCCTGAATTTTGCGGGGTGTGAAACCCAATCCCTGATCAGATCAGACAAGTTTCTTCCATATTGCTCGCATTCCTTCTCCTTGAAACCTTCCATAAATTCAGCATTGTGCACGAAGTTTGGTGTGGGTGACAGCTGATACATTGCCTACAAATGTTCCATTCTAAAAGTCCCAACCATCACCTTTTGTTCGCTGATAATAGTCCTGGTTGGGATATCCACATGGTCTAGCGCCCATCTGATCATATCATAATAGGGAAGGAGTCGTGGCCTTGCTGCTATTTTGTGCATTTATGCTTGCATGACAATTTTGTATCTGGTGGTCAAATCATCCTTCTCATTATTGCTAGAATAATCTAAACAATTCACTGATTCAGACTGAAGGATGTCAGAGATGTATGTCCAGGTTTTGACAGTATTAATACTTCGGGGTGAATTATCGAAAACAGTATCGGAGCCCTGACATGAACTTTCGGCAGCCACCTTGAACGCCTTTCGTGGAGCCATGAAAGAGAATTCTATACGCAGATCACCTGTAGTAAGAATTGTAAATACAAACAGAAGTTATCTTGATGAAAAAAGCTCCACGCGCAAAACATAAATGAAATTGAAATAATGAAAAAAAACCCTTATCTTAGTCATTTAAAACCTTGGTGTCCTTGCAAACCAAACGGTCAAATCGCTTAAAGAAAGATTTAGCAGTAAAAGCGAGATCCTACTATCTGTCACCTCGTCATAGTCCAAATAAATGCCATAATTGTTTGATGAGTCATAGCACGAATCAGCGTAAAAAACATTTAAAATTACTCCACAGACAGTGCGTATTAAAGTTTTCACTGATGCATCGATTAATCCTGCTTAATTCCTTTAATTAAGCCTATTTTAGTCTTTAATATCCCTTTTTCGACGTTCTCCATATCGGGAGAATTCACTCCTATGCTTTGAGCCCGCGAAACCCAAAATCATTATGATGTGATTTAGTTTAAAAAACGTGATCTGACTTAAGCTCTTAATTAACCCATGCTTAATTAATAAAAATTATGACTTGGGGCTACGAAGTTATAGTTTTTTTGGAGAGCGATCGCCGAGTTGTGAAACCCCGACGGTGCTTAACTAGGGTTTAAAGTGACTTACCCCTGAAACTAACCTGGGTAACATTTTAAAACTGTTTCGCAACTTCTCATATCGGAGTTTGGAAACCTTGCAACTTGTAACTCCCGAAGCACGGTAGCGCGAGGTAATAAAAGTGATAGACTTGCTTAATGGTTAGGCGACGGTGACTTAGGACTATAGAGGCTATCGCCACTTCGCATGTCGAGGTAAGATTTTGATTTCAATAATTACATTTCAACAACTTGTAAAAGGTGGCTCCAACATAGGCTCCAACTAGGGATCCCTTCTTCTTGCGAGACAGGAAGAACAGTAGGCCACATGCCTGTATTGGGTAAATGGAGTCACTGGTTTCTTTCTGCAAAACTTGTTTTAGGAAGGGGATACAGAGGGAAAAAGAGATTGCGTCTTTACCTCTAAAAAGATTTTCAACATTTAATTGCATTCTAAACTCAGTTGCATCCCTTTCGATGACTTTCTCCTTTTCGATACTGAATTCATATATGCTTTAAGATAATTGAAACAGTCCTAGGAAATTCAATAGATCCTGTGGATTTTAGCTTGCATCAAACGAAGTAAATTTCATGCTTTTAATCGGGGGGGGTCCTGTTTGAACTTGGGATGCAAATTCGGTTTTGCAAAGGATGGTTACCAGAGTAGAGTGAAAATTATGTATGACAACCTTACAGATATCTCATATATTGCTTCACTTCCAACGAGCCTGTTCAGTACCCCAATGAAGTTATCTGGCCCTTTTTACTGAATTTCCTTTCACCACTTCGAATTGTAATTATGCATTTTAATGCTGAAACAAGGGCAATCATTTATGAATTTCCTTTCATCGTCTTCTTGGACTAGATGGGGGCAATCAAATATGAATTTCCTTTCACCATCTGTCTTATATTTTACTTTTTAAAACATGAAGTGGGGGCAATCAATTTGTATAAGGCATACCAGGGATGATATCTGTGTAATATTTGTAGTGGAGGTCTGCCAACTTTCTTTGATTACTTGGGACCAACCTTCTCTTAGCTTTCAAAACACCTTAGCCCGCAGGGAAAATGGGAAAAATTACTTCCGGGGGCCTTCCTTTGAGCAAGCCTCAATCCTTCAAAGACTGTTAAAAAACCTAGAAGAGTCAGGATCAACCTACGCATACTTTGTTCAGTAGGAGACTGAGGATTTTATGAGGACCGACTTACTTTCCAAGGTCTATTTTCCAACTTCCAAAGCTAAAACGTAACCTCTTCTTCCCCTGTAGGAAACCCAAAAAGGTGCTTGGATTTTTAGGAAGGTAAATCCAAGGACAGAAAAAGGGCGACGAAGCAAGGTCTGGAATTTCGAAATACAGGGGTCATGGATTAAACCCAACTCTTGGAACCTTTTGTCTGAGATGCTTTCCTGCTTATTTTAATTACCTCTTATCTTTATCTAGGTGAAACTCTTAGAACCCAAAGTAAGAAATCATTCTTTTAATGACATATCATACTTATGAGACCGTCACGACACTTTAGAGACCTTCGTTTGAAATACAGACCTCTCTGGAATTCATACCTTTGCCTTACCACTTCGTTCTCTTCCAAAATAATGAAAAATCTTTTCTATCACCTGTTTTCGGTGAATACATTCTCCAATATATGATTGTCTATTTATTCCTTTCGCTTGTTTGGGCTGCAAGTCGGGATCCTGTAAGGGAACAACACGAAGAGTATCAGGGCTTTAAAAGAACTGAAAGCGTTAAAAATTTCATATTTCTACTTCTAGAAAAAACACTGACCTATTTTATTTGTGATGAAAGTAGACTTACCAAAGAAAAATTTTGAAATAAAAAATAAAACACAAACCGGTATATACAATGGAAATTTTGGAAACCATTTATTGCATATAGTGCTTTAAATAACGCCAATTGACAGGGGCGTTGAGGATTTTACCTTCCAAATTCTCTAATAGAAATGAATTTTTCCCTTCAGGAGCTGTGACTTTGAACGGTTGGTACCAGATATGATCAAATTTACCATGTTTTTCCGAGTCTTCCTAGCATCCCATTTCAAAACCAAATCACCGGGGAGAAATTCTCTATCCTTGGCCTTACGATCGAATAATTCTTTCATGTTGTCTTGGTATTTCTGCAGCCTTTCGTCCACTTCGGCCCTGTGTTGTTGGACTTCAATTAGCTAGTTTATTCTTCTTGTGACATGATTTTGTTCTTCTTTCTCATCTTGCCAAAGTTTCATTACAGGAAGCGTTAGATTTATAGGTAATACTACGTCGGTCTCGTATACCATTTGGAAAGGAGAAGTGTCGATAGATTTTTTTGTACCTATCAGATTTGCCCACAAAGCATATTTCAAGAGCACATGCCAAGATTTTTTGTTTTCGCTCAACACTTTCTTAATTATAGAGATTAGACTCTTGTTTGAAGACTTGGCTAGCCCATTTCCTTGGGGGTAATATGTCATGGAATGAGAAAGCACGATATTGTACTTTTGGCAAAAGTTGACCATAGCCATAGATTTAAAATCCTGTGCGTTATCTATGACTATCTTTCGAGGGTAGCCGAATCTAGACAAAATGTTCTCTTCTAGGAAATCCATTACCACAGAATCTGTTGCCTTTCTAGTTGGAATAGCCTCCACCCATTTGGTGAAGTAATCTATAGCAGTCAGGATCCATTTATGTTGAGCACTAGAATGAGGATTAATTTCGCCTATAAAATCTAGTCTCCACTGTTGAAAAGGGGCTTCCATTTTGACCGGCATCAACGGTAGCGCTGGGAGTTTGTGCTTGCCTGCGAACAATTGGCAAGGGTTACAGGTTCTGACTTTGGCGTTGATGTCTAGGAATAGTTTGGGCCAATAATATCCTACCCTCACAATCTTATAATCCATTTCCATCTAGGCATGATGTCCTCCACACACTCCTTCATGAAATTCATTTATGACCTTCTCTATTTCTGATTCAACTAAACAAACCAACAGGAAGCCTAGTGGGTCCTTCCAATACAATTGGCTTTCAGATATAGAGTACTTCACCGCATGCAGCTTTAACGTCCCGTCTTTAGATGGGGATAAGTCACTCGGGCATTTTAGGGCCAGTAGGTAGGACACTATGTCTTTATACCAATTTGATGAGGCAAACTTCTCTTCGATTATGATGGCAGTTAATTGTTCATCGATCTCATTCATGTCCATGCACTCTTCACATCCCTGTAGGCCATTTATCCTAAGGGCTCTAAAATTGGATTTGGCTAAGAGCTTAGCCAAACCTTGTCCCTTTACTAATCTCGTCGGTTTTATCTCCAGGTCAAATTCTTGAATTTTAGCAAGCCACCATCCCCTTTTCCCATCACTGTCGAACTTAATCAAAATGTCTTTTATAGAATTGGTGGGTACGTATACAATTACCTTGGAATGCAACACGTAGGTTCTGAAAGCCTTTAACACCTTCACCATAGCATACGCTTGCTTTTCCATTATATCGTATCTGAGTTCATCATCTCTAAGACTTTTACTAAAAAAGGCTATTGGTTGCTCGAAACCTTCTTCATTTTTTTGGAGGAGTATCGCGGCAAGTGTGTGTTTGGAGGCAAATGAGAAGATCAGAAAATCCTTTAGATTATCAGGGCTAGCCAGTACGGGTGCCTCGCTTATAACTTTCTTGATGCGTGCAAATGATGCTTTAGCTTCTACTATCCATTTCACTTCGCTATTCTTCTTCAGCATATCTATGATCAATTTCACGATTTCAGCAAAGTTTGGGATAAATCTCCTCAAAAAAATTATTTTTCCTAAGAATGACTTAATCTCTTTTACATTCCTAATGATATTTATTGTGTCTATAGCTTCAAATATTTTAGGATCAATTTTAATTCCATCTCGAGACACAATATGGCCCAAGAGTTTACCTTCTTGCATAGAAAAGTGAGACTTTTTGGGATTTAAGGACAAACCAAACTTGTATCATTTCTCAAACGTCTGCTTGAGATGTATCAGATGATCTTCATCAGATTTAGAAAAAATGGTTAGATCATCAAGATAGATAACCACAAATTTGTCCCTTTCGCCGATGAAAGCGATATCCATAACACATTCGAAAGTAGCACCTGCATTCATTAAACCAAAAGGCATCTTGTCATACATAAATGTACCCCAAGGGGTGGTGAAGGTTGTTTTTTCTTTATCGTGCTCGTTGATGGCAATTTGATTGTACCCAGAAAACCCGTAGATCATCGACATCCTATTTTCCCCAATTACTTTTTCTAAAATGTGATCCATTTTGGGTAGAGGGTAATTGTCTTTCAGGGAGGACTTATTTAGATTTCTAAAATCAACACACAGTCTGATCTCCCCACTTTTCTTTCTAACCGGGACCAGATTCGCTACCGAGTCGGAGTACCTCAACGGCATGATTATTTTTGCGTCTAGGAGTTTTTTTACTTCCCTTTCGACCACGGGCAATAAAATAGGATTGATTTTCCCGAGTTTTTGTCTGAAAGGTTTGACACCAGGCTTTAGGGGTATCTTGTGTTCAATCACAGTGGTGTCATAGGTTCTTATCTCTTCATATGACCAAACAAAAATGTCTTTATACCGCCCGAGTAAGTCTTTATACTTTCTTTTTACCTCGGGAGGAAGGTGCTTTGATATTTTTACTATCCTGGGCTCCTCTTCGGTCCCTATGTTGCAGTCTTCGACCTCTTCAGGTTGGGGCTGCAAAGTCGATTTTAAGGGCATATCATTTTGGTCGAACAGTCTCTCCAGGGGGATTAGTCCCTTTGGAATATGATTGTTCTTTAAAACGAACATGTGATGATTAGCGATCTTTTCCTGGAACCCTTGAGGATCCTCTCCCTCTTGCATGATCCATGTGTGTTCGTTTTGGTTTTCTTGGTCAATGTAAGTTTCAACGAAGTCATCCACCATTTTGAGGAACTTCCTGATTTGTTTGTCATCCTCAAACACTTGCCAGTGTTGGATGTTGTTTGGTATGGAAGTTTTGTTCCTCACCTCTATATGGTACCTTAGTTTGAAAGTTGTTGGGGGGGCAAACGTTGAGGCTTCTTTGGCTAACAAATCGGCTTGCAAGTTTTCAGTGTGTGGGATGAAATGAACATTTACCGATGAGAAGATTTTTTCTATTAAATCTCATGCGCAATTCCTATAAGATCTCAATCTTGGGTGTTTGGCCTGGTATTGCCGATTTATCTATTTCACTATCAACTCTGCGTCTCCGGATACCTCCAAATTTTTTATGTTCAGCTTCCAACCCTAAGACTAGGGCCTCATACTCACATACATTATTGGTGTAGTCTATATCCCACTGAAGCATGTAAGAGAAAGGAATCACGAATTCATTTTCAGGTGCCACAAATAACACTACTGCACCTACTCCTTCATATGACAAGGCACCGTCAAAAAACATTTTCCAAATTCCAATGCTATACATATCTTCGTCTATCTTTCCTGATTCATTTTCATTTATGTAATTGTCTTCTATACATCTATTTACACCATCATCAAAAGACAAAATACAATTCCCTAGATCTTGATCGACAACATAGACAGGATAATTGTTAGGATTCTGTGGGTCGCTCACTGTGTATGCTAGCCTTGTTTCCCTGTTTAGCCAAGTAAATTACCCACCAAACACATGAATCATGGAGTAGGTCATGTCTAGCTAAAGAGAACCCCCAAGTTTGGCTCCCCACAACCTAGATAGTAGCAAGCCATACTTTGGAGGTATATCGGCGATAACTACATCCATCGAGACGCTTTTCACTAGAACCTATGTGAGAGTGACTACTAAATGTTTTATCATATCATTTAACTCCTATTGAATCGAAAGAGTAGAGATATCCATAAGGCCTGGTGATCTCAAGGCCTAATCTGTCCATAATAAACTTGGGCATTACATTATCTGAGGTTCCAGAATCTAGCATGCAGTTATGAAACAGTCGATCATGCACATTTAGGGTAATATAGAAGGGATCGATGGTGTCTCTGGCACCCTCGAAATGTGGACCAAAAGTGATATTAGGATTATCATCTTCCAAATTTATCACGTCAGAGTGACTTTCTGGATCCGAAAAACCTATCATTTTGGTTATCTACTTTCAATACACAAGATTCTTTGCTAATTCGACCAGAGGGATTGGTATTTTGATCTTGTTTATCTCATTTTCAAGGCTGAAACCTCCCTCACTTTTGTCTGTTTCTCTGGTTGAAACCTCAGACTCCTTCTTTTCTAACTTATTTGTTTGTGCTGATTGATTTTCCGTGAGTTTATTTACCAGTATACATGTTTTAGCGGTCTTAGTTTTCTTTGCTTGGGTCTCAACCTCCTTTACTTTGGGATTCTACGAATCTACCTCTTTTATTTTTCTATTAGGTATCTTGGTCTCCTTTGGGGCAGGCTCATAAATTTTTCCTCTAGGAAGAATTTTCTTGGGTTGAGGAGTCGACACAGGTTTGTTTTTAGGCCTCAGGTTGTACTTATATTGGACCTCATCCATTATTGAATTCGTCATTTCTTGATAGACAGAAACATCAGTGTTGTTTATGTCGTCATATTTATTTGATAGTTGCTGAGTGTCCAAGGACTTCTCGTAATATTCTTTAGTTAAATAAGGTTGTGTGTAGTTGTCACCCAAATTTGTCATGTCTTCTTCCAAGTCCTCGAAATCTTGCAGGTCGTTTCCTCCTATAAAATTTTCATTTTTTAAAGGAGTTTGAATTTTCTAGTCTTCATTTTTAATCTATCTTTGTTTATTTTGAGGGTTGGGGTTTCTTATGAATTCCCTCTTAATGAAAGGATCTGCCTTGGATCGATCTAGCTCCATTCTGGAAATATTATTTGATAACTCTTTAATTATCCTAGCCATGTCATCCATTTTATCATCTGAGGATCTACTAGGCCCTGAGGGTCCCGCTTGTTCCCTAAAACGTTCGATTTCTCAGTTTCCCATTTTTACTTTTGTTTTTAATTTGCCAGAAGCCATCATGTTAGATTCGATCTCTACGACGTCGTCTTACATTCGGGTCAGGGTAGCCCCTCTCCTTTCTCTCAACAAAGGTGTGAAATCGGGTTCGAAGGCTCCTGCAAAGGTTACCTTGGCTGCAGGTTGGGATGGTTTAACTTTGACTGGGATCTTATTATATAACTTGTTAAACCTTTGAATGAATTCCATAACATTTTCTGAATTTATTTTCTTTAAAGACCCAAACTCGGTCAAATAATACAAATGGTCTTCTCTTTCACCCCAATTTCTAAGAAAAGCGTCTTCTAGGGCATCATAGGATAATATCGAACCTGTGGGTAGACTTCAAAACCAGGCTTGTACCTGTCCTTCGAAAGTATGAACTAATAACCTCGAATATACGTCTTCGTGTTCGAGACCTAGGATATATGCAAACTGATCAAAGAAATTTATATGTTCTGCCACGGTCAGGTCCCCTTCCCCTGTAAATCTAGGTAAGTTTTTCATGTAGTTTTCAAGAAGGTCATGAAGAGGGACAAGCAGGACCAGAGGTGCATATCTGGTAGCTACTTTAGTGAAAACTCTAGGAGGTAGGCACAGCCCTT
>ML777378.1:366061-381744 GCA_009831015.1 Picea engelmannii | reverse complement strand
CCAACTCCCCCTCCTACAACTGCCATCGATACTATTGGATAGGAAAACGGTGCGTTATACAGAGGATTCTAGAACACTAAAAGAAAATCTTTATCTTTTTCGAGAGATGAGAAAACTGAAGAAGGGGGAAAAGGGATGCGAGGGCTTGGTTCCTCAGATTTGCAAGAGATATAATCAGGGGAATCCGTAGGCATGGAATCTGAGTGTATGGTATATTGTTCGAGACTTTGGGAGATCGGGAAATCTAACTGAAGAGTCGACGGGATATTGCTCGCTGTTAGAATTACTGAGGGATTTTCACCTTTGTGTACACCATAAGTGGCCGAATGAATTTTGTTTTTGACTTCAGGGAGAGCTAAAGTTGGGTTGAGGGTTTTAGGGGGGGATTCATGCGAAGTTAGAGGTTAAAAAGGAATCTTATCTTTGGGTTGTGTGTGCCTAAGCTGGTAGACTGCAGTGGTTGGCTTAAGGGAACCTCTTGTTTTCAGTATTTTTTCGGTATTGAAAACGGGCGTGGTCTGTTTACCATCCGGTTTTTGTCTAGTGTTCCTTCGACCGCATGCCATCTTACTTAAATGTGGAGTCGCCAAGTGAATGATAAAAGAAAAATCCTTTAGAAGGTGTTCACCCTTTGTTCACCATCAAAGGGTAGAAACTTGCAACAATGTCGTTCTCCCAGGGAAAAGGTTTCGTAACTTCGGTCCCCGACAATGGCGCCAGAAAGATGTTGTTCCAGAGTCTGTACTTAAGGCTAAAAAGTACAGGTTCTAGGCATCTGAAAGTGAGTAAAAGATAAAAAGGGGAAAAAACAACCTTCGGGAAAAGGGAAGCTAAGGCTGATTTCTAAGTTGTCTCTGTCTTGCTTCCACACGTTCCTGGATGCTTATATCCCGTTCAATTGTGGCCCATGAACGTTCGAATTTGACCCGGGTGATGGCGGTTTTAAGTATGGTGTCAAATAGGTTCATAGCGATGCTGGTTTGATCTGATAGGTCGGGTTCAATGTTGGGATGTCTTGTAAAGGGAATAGTCATGGCCGAAACATAAAATGAAAAGAAAGTTCGAGGTTTAAAATGCCACTTCAACTTCTTTTTTTTTTAACCGTATAAAAGAGAACTTTCGAATTCTGATGTTAAAGATAGAACAAAAACCAAAGGTCTTCTCCCATAACTGAGTTAAATTTTTAAAGAATCATGTATGAAATGTGAGAAAACATTAAGTAGTCGACAATGCGAGGCTCCTATCAAGGGAGAATCTTGCCCTGCAAACAGAAGAAGAAAAAGGCAAGTAATCTAACGAAGCATAAAATATAGAGGTCTAAAAATTTCACAGGTCTTGTACCTGCTGATAGCTGATACAGAGGAAAAACTGCAAGCGATTAGATGACTAAAAGTTGGTCACCAGAGTAGAAGTTGCACTAAATTGTAGCTAAGCATTCATCAGAAATATATATGTGAGATGAAACTTAATATAAGATAATAGAGAAAACAAAACTCATAACTCAGTCTTCGTGGAATCAGGAATCTTTGAATTGCGTTGTATTAATTTTCAAAAAAAAGGGAGAAAGTCTCTATTACAATCGGCAAAGAAAGGTCCAGCCCTTATTCTCACTTCAAAATGCATATTTATACAAACTTCTAAATGCTAGAATCTCAATCATTCTAGAAGCTTCGGTTACAAAATGGGAAACTTATGCGTTTCACTTCTTTGTCTTTCTCCTCCTTCCTACAGGTAGAGCACCTTGATTTCCTTACTCTTCGCCAGATGTGGTAAACTCTTTCCCACTTGTCGGTCCTCTGTGATGATGGAGCATAATTGTAAATTTGGTTGTACTAGCCACTTGTCCATTTGGGTCATATCAACCTGGTTGATCTGGGATATCTCCACTTGTTTCTCCTCCATGTTTTCTTTGATGTCCAACAGATGTATTAGCTATATTGATTTTTCCCAGTGTCCCAGCACTGCTCTCCTTATCAAGGTCTAGCAAACCTTTACTTATTAAAGAGAACGTTTCCTCACAGAAATTATTTACTTCGTTAGCTCTCCCCCTACTTTCCGATATGTTCTACTCCCAGACCTTCAGCGGGATATTACCTCTGGTTTGTTCCGCGATGGATAATTTTGAGGTGTTGACCATCTCTATCCTCGCTGTAGTTATAACAATGTCTTGGAAAGCAACTTGTGTTTCCCCAACTTCTCTTTCTCTCGAAGAAACGTTCTCTAATATCTACTCTATCATCCAAAAATGGTTTTGAATGGTTCTCACCTTTGCTAGCAAGTTTTGTTGAGCCATAAGTACCTTATGTCGAATTTCAGTAGCCTGTGATCTGAACATTTCTATGTCTACAACCTATTTCTTAGCCACCTCCAATTTCGACTACATCTCTATAATCTGTTTCCCCTGCTGGCTTACCTGTGTTTGGCTAGTTTGCGCCAACTGGCATACCTGCTCGACGTTCGACCCGAGCTTCTCGATTTCATGTAGGTTGGCTATTTGGGCTTCCTCAAGGCTCCTGCTCACCTCATCCCTGACATTCGCTTCTGCAGTAGCTACCTTAGCTTCCAATTTACTGATCAGGAGGTTCTTTCATTTCAACTGGGCCATTAAAGTCCCAACTGAGTATTGATTAGTTGTAGCATAAGCCCCTAGCGTCTCGACTATCTCCTCTGCAAATTTTTCCTCTTTCACGGCCTTCCCATCTGTAATGATTTTAAATTTTTTAGCTACTGCACCCTCTTTTTGATAAAATCCTTGCCTTACCACGACCTTTCTTTTATTTTCAAAGAAAAATTCGTTGGGAGGCAGCTCCTCTACAAAAATAGGCGTTAGTTCTTCATTGAAAATCCATCCCTCATTAGGATTCCCCATTGTGAACTATAAGGGTGTGACAATAGAAATCGGACTGTCGATTTTCTTGGATGCTTGTTTCGCGGTGACTTCTATAGCCAGCTTGTTTTGCGTGCCCTTTTTGGGGTTTCCTTCCTGCTTCTGGGGGACTTTGGCTCCTAGCTCAAAGGTTCCAGCCTCCCTGGTTTTCCCTTGGTCCTTCTCCCCACTAGGACTTGATTCCTTTTCACTTTTGGCTCCTGTCTTCTTTGTAACTGGAAGCTCTGGGGCTTCACCCTGTAAAATCTTGGAGAAACAACTCTGTCGGTGTTCCCGAAATTTCAAAAATTTAGCCATGTCTCCAAGTGGCAAGGCTTGAATTCGACTTAGGACTTCCGTGAAGGACCTCGCACCCTGGAATATTTCGTCATGCAGGGAATCCTTGTGTTCATACCTCTTCAGGCCGCAACTTGCCAGGTGATTTCTCACAATCCTACCAGGGTCATCCTTCTTAAACTCAATGTCTACCAGCTTCATTTCTTCCAGAGGTGTAGCCTCGGCTTTGGCGTGGCCAAAATCTAACAAGGAATATGCACCAATACGAATAGGGAAGGTCGGACATACCTTCTTTGATACTCCTTTGAGCTCCTTTCTTATTCCGCTGAGCACAGACTATCTGGCGATCTCACGGCACAATATCTTATCTGGCAGGAATAGCGGGAGGCCATATGGAGGGACAGAGGTGTAGAAAACCCTGATATATGAAAGTTCTGACTCTAGATACCAATCTTCCATGCTTCTTAGGTTGGTCACGATGCTATCTGATATCCTAGGAGGCGGCTGGCCAAAAATGGTGACATGCAGTGGCACCATTACCCAATTGAAGATCTCGTAGATAAATTCTTTGGCCTTATCCTCCCAAAGTTTTGAGTGGTAGAAATGGATAGGCTCTGTACTAGATGTAGTCTAGCTCCAACTCATTAGAGGGAAAGGCATCATTAAATAAATGGCATCCATGATGTAGGCGGACATAAAAAATGAAGTTTCTTTCCCACTGACCTTCTGTGCTCGATATTCGATAATTTGACTTTTAAACTATCCGACAACAGTTTTTCCCAGTCGAAAGAAAGCCCTTCAATGACTATATGAATCAGAGGCACCCATGGGAGGAAAAAGTGTGTGGTGTCCTCCTTCCCATACAACCTACAGGCCATCATTGTTATATACCTGAATGGTGGCTCTAAGGAGGAGACTGAATAAATTCCATTAGAGTGCGCTCTAAATTTTGCGGGGTGCGAAACCCAATCCTTGGTCATATCAGACAAGTTTCTTCCATATTGCTTGCATTCCTTCTCCTTAAAACCTTCCATAAATTTGACATTGTGCGCGAAGTTTGGTGTGTGTGATAGTTGATACATTGCCTGCAAATGTTTCAGTCTAAAAGTCCCAACTGTCACTTTCTATTCGCTAATAATAGTCCTGGTTGGGATATCCACATGGTCTAGTGCCCATCTGATCATATCATAATAGGGAAGGAGCCATGGCCTTGCTACTATCTTGTGCATTTCTGCCTGCATGACGATTTTGCATCTGGTGTCCAAATCATCCTTCTCATTATCGTTAAAATCATCTGAACAATTCACCGATTCAGACTAAAGGATGTCAGAGATGTATGTCCAAGTTTTGACATTATTAATACTTTGGGGTGAAGTATCGGAAATAGTATCGAAGCCCTAGCCTGAACTTTCGGCAGCTGCCTTGAACGCCTTTCGTGGAGCCATGAAAGAGAATTATGTACGCATATCACCTGTAGTAAGAATTGTAAATATAGACAAAAGTTATCTTGATGAAAAAATCTCTACACGTAAAACAGAAATGAAATTGAAATAATGAGACAAACCCCTTATCTTAGTCATTTAAAACCCTGGTGTCCTTGCGAACCAAACGATCAAATCGCTTGAAGAAAGACTTAGCAGTAAAAGTGAGATCCTACTATCTGTCACCTCGTCGTAGTCCAAATAAATGCCATAATTGTTTGATGAGTCATAGCACGAATCAGTGTAAAAAACATTTAAAATTACTCCGCAGACGGTGCGTATTAAAGTTTGCACTTATGCATCAATTAATCCTGCTTAGTTCCTTTAATTAAGCCTGTTTTAGTCTTTAATCCCCCTTTTTCAGCATTCACCGTATCAGGCGAATTCACTCCTACCCTTCGAGCCCCCGAAACCCAAAATCGCGATGATGCGATTTAGTTTAAAAAACGTGATCCAACTTAAGCTCTTAATTAACCCATGCTTAATTAATAAAAATCACGACTTCGCGACTCGGGGCTACGAAGGTATAGTTTTTTGGGAGAGCGATCGTCGAGTCGCGAAACCCCAATGGTGCTTAACTAGGGTTTAAAGTGACTTGCCCCTAACACTAACCTGGGTAACATTTTAAAACTGTTTCACGACTTCGCATATCGGAGTTTGGAAACCTTGCAACTTGTAACTCCTGAAGCGCGATAGCGTGAGGTAATAAAAGTGATAGACTTTCTTAATGGTTAGGCGATGGTGACTTAGGACTATAGCGGCTATCACCACTTCGCATGTCAGGGTAAGCTTTTGATTTCAAGAATTACATTTCAACAACTTGTAAAAGGAGGCTCCAACAAACCCTAAGAAGGAGTGGTTCAGTCCCATAAGGGCCTTTCGATGTTTGTTTAACAAGTCCAAAGATAGAAAAATCGGGGTTTTTCATGTTTGGAGGGTTTGAAAAAAACTTAAAGAGAACTCTCCTAGTTCCTTTTTCGTAAACGAGTTCGACAAGACCGAAAAAGTGATAAACTATCACCTGTCAAGCGTTTTCTTCAAATACTTTAACGAGCATGAAAAGAACAAATTCGCTCAACAATCTTTTCGTTTTTATGGAGCGTGAAAAGAGCTTAAATGATACTCCCTTGCGTTTGTCATTTTCGTGTTACCATGATGAGTACGAAAAGACAAGAAAAAGTATACTCAGCTGCGTTCTCATGTATTTTTGAGCGCGAGAACGAATGAAGACTGAGCTCGAGGTTTTTCCTACAAAAACCCTAAAAAAATAGTCGTGCAGGCGACAAAAAAAAGAAAAAACAGTTGTACACCGTCGTTCGGACTTCGAAGTCACTATATCTGCGAAAAACCATACTCACAAGGCTATTAGGATATTAGGTTTTTTAAGCAAAGCAATAAAAATAATATAAAAAAATAACAAGAAATAGTAAAAAGTGAATAAATATGGGTGAAAAAGCCTTTTTATCATTTCATTGTTACTTTGCCAAAAACTTGTCCAACATATCTCATTTTCCCCCAAATTTCTTTGCTCGATTGCGGGAGGCACAAGCGATCATTCGACAAACGGTTTCAGCCAACGAGGTAATCTCTGATTTTCCAACTTTTCCATGGTTTACTTTTGATTTTTATTGGCAATTTTGGAGGTTTGATTCCATTTTAGGGTCGGTATATGCGCTCAAGCATTCTTGTAGGTGGGCCATTCGAGACCTGTGAGAATCTATGATTTTTGCAGGTGGGCTTTAGTGCACCTGCGAGAATCTCGCACTATGCAAAAGGTTCACCTACGAGGGCCGAAAAATAGATTTTTGTGTGTGGTTTTGCTCAATAAAAAATTATGCAAGAGGTTAAAACAAGTTGTTGACTTCTGTCTCATGGCTCTGTTGTAGGTGTTGACCATCACGATGTTGGTCTCATGGCTTCATTGTAGGTGTTGACCATCACGATGTTGGAATGGAGGGAAAGAGAACATGAGGAGGATGATTCCATTGATGGGACTTATCTGGGTACAATTGCTACCCTCTGGGAATGTGGGCTCTTAAAATTTTTTAGGATCCCGGGCATGAGAACCCAACTCAGATTGTTAGAGTACCTGGTCCACATGTGGGATGTGGATCAACAATTATTTCATGTAGGAGTCCACACGTTGACACTAGATATCGAGGATATCTATTTTCTGACGGGGTTGTCACGACGTCGATACCATGCTACTTTGATCAGAGGTAGAGGCGGCGGACTTCCTATGAGCGAGTATGTTCGTCGATATTGTGTTCGAGAGGCAGAGAGAAGCAAGGGAAAGGTTTCCATTTGGGGGGTCTAGGATTTGACCCTACGAACTATCTTTTTTACCATTGCATGCATGGCTGGGAGCGCGGCTCTACACATGGATCTCAAGAACTATTTCCAATACGCAATAGAATGCACAGAGCCTTGAGTTTTTAACTGGTCGGATGCAGTCCTCCACAGCATGAAGAGGCAATTGACAAAGTGCAGAAGGGGTGCTTTGAAGAAGTTTGGGTACGGGTCACTTTTGTTGTCATTCTTCCTCGAGAGGGTTCCACTGTTGTGACTACAGGTGGATTGGGGTTTACTGGCCCCACAGGATCCGAGGATGTTGAGGTGGTGTAACCTCATGGCTCGGCACATAGCAGGGCCTATAATCAGGTATAATGATTCATTTTTTGACTAGTTGAGGCCCCAAATGATGATGATCGATGAATATGCATATGCCTGTTTGGATTTCCAAGGAGATATGGATTTGATCCTGCCTGAGGATGCTCAGTGGGGTGACTTAGGTGAGAAGTACACGTTTTGTTCTTTTTAAATGTTTTTGTAAATTTTATTATATAAAATGTTTTTATGTTTATCCAATGACTAATCAAAAAATTTCTTTTGATGACACAGATGTGGGGCCGTATCAACCTCCAGGAACGTCTCCCATTCAGAGGTGAGGCGAAGTGGCTCCAGTGGCAAGATGGGATGTCGAAGACTATGAGGCAGTGGAATAGAACTTAGAGGGGTTGAATGGGAATGTCCCAGACATCGCTATTCGGGAGATCCCGAGACGTTATCAGCACCATATTGTGGGTGTGTCCGAGTCTCTCAGTTGACTGCTCCATAGGGTAGCCCGAGCAATTGTATGTTATCATGAGTGTCATTCGTGATGCTATTTTGTAGAAGTTATGGGATTCATATTTTGAGATTCTGGTCTTTGGACAAAAACGTTTTGTAAAAATTTTTTATCGTTATATACATATATACAGCTTCTACCGGCTTATTTTGTGTTGTATAATACATGTGATGTGTGATTGGTTCATAAATGTCACAAATGTCTGTTTAACACATAGTTAGCTAAGGCATCAGTCCATGTATTTATACATCTAGGAATGTGTTGATATTCGATATAATCAAAGTAACATTCCAAGAGGTGAATTTGTATATATACCCGTAATAAAGTAGGACTTCGGATAGCATAGACATTACTTAATTGTAGTACTACTAGCTACGAATTGAGTTGTATAACCAGATGGCAGATATCAAGCGAAATAGCATCAATCAACAATTCGATGACGACGCTATATTCTGCGATATTATTGGTTGCACGACTGAAACACACACCTCATAGACTGATAAGTTCATTTGTAGGTGCGTAGATTGCCCATGCAACAAAAGCAAGGTTCTGAGTACTATGACTAGAGCCATCGGCAAAGCCAATGTGGGGTAGTGAAGACTCTGACATCTGGAAACCAAGCATAACACAAGGTAAATGGTCGAGGGAAGAGACCAAATAATGAAAAAGAATACTAAAGTAACACGTAAAAAGTATGATACAATAAAATACAAGCACTCATGCACAGGTGATCTTAAGAATAATGCTTCTTTAAGTACAACCCATTTATGGGTTCACTCAAAGGTATATCGTCGTAGTCCACCAACTCGTAAGCTCCTTTCTCCAACACTTGTCTGACGATATAAGGACCTTGCCACATAGCTTCAAATTTTCTAGCTCCTAGCATATCCCGATCTTATTCATAAAGGAGAACCAGATCACCTTCGAAGAAAACGCGTGGCTTGACATGTTTGTCGTATTGGGCTTTGATGCATTTCTTTTGAGCTTCTATAACTAGGGTGGCATTGTGACAGGTTTCGTCTAATTGCATGAGATACAACAGACGCTCTTCTTCGACAGAAGTGTTTGGGAGAAGTTTGACAACTAGTTTTAGGGAGGGTATCTCACATTCAATCGGCAAGATGGCTTCTAGGCCATAGACTAACTGGAATAGTGTAATCCCGGTAGTAGACTTAACGGATGTCCGATAAGCCCACAATGTTGAAAACAACATCGTGTGCCAACTCATTTTGTGAATCCCTATCATTCGTCGAAGCATGGTAATGAGGACTTTGTTTATTACTTCAACTTGGTCATTGGCTTGTAGGTAATAGGGTGTTGAGTTTTCATGGCAAAGACCCAACTTTTCAGTGATTTCAGACATCATGAAGTTTCTAAAGTGGCTACCATGATCAGTAACGATAGCTTGAGGAACACCAAACCGAGCAATGATGTGATTGAATATGAATAATGTTGCAGTCTTTCCGGTATTGTCGAATGTTGGCATTGCCTCGGCCCATTTCGTAAAATAATCTATAGCTACAATAATGTATCCATGCCCCCTGACCAAGTGAGGGTGACATGTCATGAAATCGATACCCCATTTCATAAAAGGACCAACGGAGACCACAGGGTGTAGAGGAGCAGGGTGTGATCATATTTTATTGTTGTAGGTTTGGCAAGTGTGGCATTTTTGGACAACAATTATACAATAGTTGAATAAAGAAGGCCAAAAATACCCCGCTCGTAAGATATTCTAGGCAGTAGCATACCCAGACATGTGACCACCACATGCTCCAGAATGGCAGTCATTCAAGGCTTTCTTGGCTTCATCAAACGTGAGGCAGCGTTGAAAAACAGAGTCAATCCCATGACGATAAAAACTATCACTGAGGATAATATATCGATGGGCTTGGTAGCGTATTTGATGATGGTCAGTGCTAGAAAAATTGGGTTGGAAAGTCTAGGTCTGGAAATATATGATGATATCTCCATACCAAAGGTCATCGGAACTGATCAGGAAAAGGGATTCATCGGGTAATGAATCCTCTGCTACATTTTCTGTCTCAGAGCAGGGAAGGTTGCATATCAACTCGGAAAACACCAAGGATTTCTTGGACTTAGCACGTTCGAATTTTAGTCAAACTCTTGGAGTATTATGATCCATTTGGAGTATTTTCCCCCTAGCAATTGGCGTGTAAGAATGTGTTGCATAGGGTTGCAATTGGAAATCACCGTAGTCTTGCGTAAAAGGATATAGTGCCGGAAATGTTGAAAAACTAGGACGGATGCCAAGGCTAGTTTTTCAACATGTAAATACTTGGTTTCGGTAGTCGTGAGACTCCGACTCAAGTAATAAATGACATGTTCATCATGAGAATCATCCTCCTGGACTAGAACCATAGCGATGGTATAGTCCGAGGCTATGAGGTAAAGGAAATAATCCCGACTGTAATCAGGTGGGAAGAGTAGTGGGGTATGAGTTAAAGACAGTTTCAAAGCTTAGAAATCTTTGTCGACAATGGTATCCCATACGAAATCAGAACCTTTCTTGAGCAGTCGCATAAATCCAAGAGTTATCTCAGCATAGTTCGGGATGAAACGACGAAGAAAGTTTACCTTCTGTTGCAAACTTTGTAGTTGGTGAAGTGAGGAAGGAGGAGGAAGATTGAGAATTTCCTCGACCTTCAAAGGATCTACCCTGATCCCTTGACGTGAAACAATAAAGCCTAGAAGTCGGCCAAATTCTACACAAAAAACACATTTGTGGGGATTCAAGTGTATATGGTAAAACGGACATCGAAGAAAAATGGCGTGGAGGTGTGTTGGATGATCTACACGACGCATGGAATGAGTTGGTAAGTCATCGAGATATGGTTGCACAATGTGATTTATATCATGAAAGGTATAAGACATAGCACATTGAAAATTTGCGTTGGGATTCTTTAAACTGAATGGAATTTTTCGGTAGGCGAAAGTGCCCCAAGGACAAATAAAAGTGGTCTTGTGTTGGTCTACAGGTACGATATTGATTTGATTATATCTGGAGAAACCATCCATCAGAGAGAAGATTTCACTTCCGGCACAATCGTCGATGATCTGGTCAATGAAGAGGGTAGGAAAGTTGTCTTTAGGACAAGCTTTATTAATGTCTCTATAATCAATGCATAGGCGGATCATACCTTGTTTCTTGTTAATCGAAACATGATTGGAAACCCAGTTAGTTAGAGCCATAGGGTAAATAAAACCAACTTTGAAAAGTTTCTCAACTTCAAGCTTGATAGGGGCTGCTTTACGTGGGTGGGCCACACGAAGTCATTGTTGGATGGGTTTAGCACCTGGGTATGTTTTAATTTCGTGTACAAAAATGTCAGGGTCAATACCCGACATTTCTTCATAGCTCCATGCGAAGACATCACTAAATTCTTGGAAAAGAGACTTGTAGGTGACAACTTCATTATGGGAACACGAAGCTTCGATGTGCACATTTTCGACAACTCCAGGTTTTATGGATATGTCAAGGGGGATGGTGGGTGAGATATTACTTAAGTTCCCTTCATAGAACATATCATGTGTAGACTCGGGAATGGTAGAAATGACGACAACGGTCAACGGGGTCGAGATCCATTGGTAACCCTCAATGGTGTGTTGTTCCAGGAAGAGGATGGAACGATGATGTCTATCATCCCAAGGGGTATCTTCCATGGACATAATAGACATAATCATCTCGTCCGTAGGAAAAATGATGCAGAATGGATCTGGAGATAAATCACCAAGAGAGGCAGTAGAAGGGGTTGCCGATTGAATGGCTTGATAAGCAGATTCGACTGGACTCAAAGGAATTTGGTCGCCATAACAAAGATGATCACCGAGTTTGGGTACTATCCACAGGTCATAAGACACAGGGGTTTAGCGAATAGAGGTGGATATCATGTTGATCGAGGCGAAAAACAGATGTGGAACATCAGGTGGTGGAATGGGGAAAGTACCCATCAAAGAGGAATCTTTAAGAAGACCCACACCGACGTTCTCATATCCAGGGGGGGTTTGCAATGAAAGGGGTGTTGTCGGTATGTGTATCAGAGTTGAAGAAGGCCAATTGTTCCACCGTAATGAATTTTCCTTGATGTGGGAAACGTACGACATGGAAAAGAGTGGACACAACTGTGTGCATGGAATCGATCCAACTACGGCCAAGTAGAAGGTTTCAATCGAGAGGAGCGTCAAAGACCTCCACTTCAATGTTGACCGTTTTTCCTTCTAACATAATCGGCAAGGAAGGGAGGACACCGTAAGGCTTAAAACTAGAGCCATTTAAGGTTTTGAGTGTGTTGTGGGATTTAGTTAAAGGAGGAGAGTCAATGACTTTCCAGTAGATAATAGACATGACACACGTCGAGGCACCCTCATCAATAACTTTTCTACAAATGTTCTTGTCAGAGACAATAACTTGTATTTGGAATGTGAGTTGAGGGGGTAACCGTGTAATGTGATCTTCCAAGTCAAAAATGATTAAACTTGTGTTGGTAGGGTCGATTCCACCAATTGCTTTCAACAGTGTCTTTTGTTGTATAGGACAACTCTGAAGGACTTCGAGGGCTGACATTGCAGATGGTGCTTGGGCCAGATCTTCAACAATACTATAGTTTTGGGAAACATGTGCACGAGGATTTAAATCAGATTTTCAGACAACACCCTTTGGGGAAGGGCGAAGAACTGTATATAGGCTCGGTCATTCGAGATGAAGAGGATCGTTGGTAGGTGGAGTCGTGGGATATGGTTGGACCAACGAAAGAGGTATTTCATCAACCTTCACTTTGGAGGAAGAATAATCTTTGGTTCGAGTGGTAAGTGTGATGTCATTTTTCTTTGAATCACTTGTACACATTAAGACATAGGATGTAGTGGAGGGGGAAGGTTGGTCATGAATGACCAATTGGGCCTGTTGTTGATAAGGGAAGGGTTGTGACAACACGGTCGGAGTAGGCAGTCTCAGGGTCCCTTGAAGGAACTTGGTAACCTCGGCTCGTCTTGGACAATCCTTAGTGTAGTAATCATCACCACAGATAAGACAAGGGTATCGGGGTTTGCACTTATCCTTATCGTCAACAGGTTGTGTTTTGGTCTTCTCATATTGCAGATTATTTTTATCCTCCTTGTTCTTACCCTTCCCTTTTTTGGATTTATTTTTTCCGACGAGGGTAGATTGAACAGAGTTCACCTTATAAGTCTTGTCGGTGGGAGGGGTAGGAGACAGAGCATTTTTCACATTAGAAGTAGTTGATCTGGGGTTATTGCTATAGGCTTGTACATAATGGGGTTGGGCATGGAAAGTGCCAATCACATTGTCAGCTACATGAGAAGCAGCCGAAGTAGTTGAAGTAGCAGAAGTAGAAGGACGAGGTGCGTCAGGGAGTAAGTCATAAAGAGTACTCGTTTTTGAGTAAACGAGGTCAAGGTATTGAACACGAATGATCACCTGTTCTTTTGTGACAACTCCACCCATGGCAATGTCACAATCGATGTCGTTCACGAATGATTTCATGAACCACTCTACCAGCAACTGATCGGGAAGTTTGAGTTTGATGAGACGTCATATCCATCGCCACTCATGAATGTGATCAAAGATATGAGTGGATTTGGTTTGTTTGAAATAAATCAAAATTTCGGTTCCCGTTTCGTAATGGATCGGTAACTAGTAGTGGGTGAGGAAAGCCATAGCGAGGGTGTTGAAGCCGGTGAAGAAGCCTCGTGGTAATTCTATATAGCACTTCACGACAAAACCTATGAGGGTTCACTAAAAAAGGCGTAAATGAATAGAGTTGTCATCAAGGAGTTGGATGAACACCAAAGGTGAAAAGTCATTACATGATTGTTTGGGTCCTCACCTGGTTTACCATCAAATTTAGGGATGTCAGATGGTATTTTGGCCAATATGGCGGGCCATTGAGGAGAGTGACAAATCGAATCATTTAAAATTATCGACATATCAGGGAGGTCCAGGGTGGCTAAGAAGGGTAATTGTCTATTCACATGTGGGTACTGGTGACTTTGGGGAGGGAGTCCCGTCGGTAGACCAGTGGGACCATAAGCAGTTTTCATATAATGCGAAGATCCAAGCAGATTTGGTTGTTGGTGTGGAGGCAAGTAATTTATAGGGTTTTACTGGTTGGGGTTGTTCCCTTGAACAGGGGTGTGGGGTTGATCATTTGAGCCCCAAATAGGATTGGACGTGCCTAGATATGGTTGGCATGTACTAGGGGGTATGAAGGAGCTAGCTTGAAGTTGTTTCCCCCCAGTCGAGTGAGGATTATTTTGAATAAGATAGTTCCAATACTGGGCCAAGGATGGAGGTATGTTTTGTCCATAGGGTGTGGTAGGTGGGGGTTTCCCTCCAATCGAGGGTTGCATCCCAATTGGGATTTGTCCTGCAAAAGGGGATTGGGTTTGGCCTCCTTGGTGAAAGTGTCCACTGATAGGAATTTGGTAATTAGGTGTGAAAGACGAGATGGTGCCACTAGGGTCGATGCCTCCAATAGACGATGGAAGAGGTCCTTTGAAAGGGGGTCGGGGAAGTGTCGGAATGAAACTGGAAATGAGATGGTGCCCAGAAGGAGTGGAAATGGCAAGAATTCCAGATGGGATTTGTGTAAGAGCGAGAATAGAAGCATTCAACGCATGATATCCGGGGGGAAGTGCTGGGGTGAATCTAGGCGAAAGCGGCGTGCCAATGGGAGCTTGGCTAGCCACCGTAATCCCGGTGTGAGAACGCATAGTAGCTGGGACCATTGTGAAATGGACCGTTTGTAGGGGGATATTCAAGATGTGGTCGGCTGGAGGAGCATCTGAACCAGGAAAATAATAGGCAGTAGTAAAAGGTATTGCGTCTAGATTGGATGTTTTGGGCAGCTCAGGTGTGACAGTGATATCAACGCCTACTCCTGAGCCAAAGAGATCACGTCTAGAAATGCTAGTAGTCCAAAAAGGATCTTGACCCTCGGGTCCTGTGAAAGGTCCAGTTGGTAATCTAGAAGACTCAACAACTATTTCTCTGGAAGAATTCACTCAAACAATATGTCTCTCAGAGTCGGGAATAAGTCGGAAGTCCTCTTGAGAATTGGTAATTCAGAACCGTTCTAAAGAGTTAGTTCTTTCCACTTGTGGAGTGGTAATGTCTTGGACTTCACTCTGTTGAGGAGAGCCCTCTGGTGAGTTAGTAGGCAAGGGTTGAGAACCTTCCAGATCTTCTGGGGGTAGGCCTTGCATTCTACGTGAACGACGTGGAGGGTCAATTGTGATCGAGTTAAAATCTTACGAAAGAAATGCTATGACCAACTTGGGTAAACAAACAACATGCGCTAGTAAAATCTAGGAAGCAAAACCAAGAAAACAAGACCTTCTAATTACAAAGTCACTAGTTGGTTATGAAATCTAACGTTGCGACGATGAGACAAGAAGGGGCTAGGCAAGGGTTGAAAAGTTACGTTGATGACCTACTTAACGGACTTACACCCTGGTGCAAGATCCCACACATAATCATGGGTATACCCTCCAAGGAACCTGAGTGAGTTTGGCCAATGTCGATTCCAGGTACTCTGAAGACTTACCGCTTCATAGTCACCTTGTGTAAGACTCTAAGAAGATAGGCTACTAAGGTTAGCACAAACAACAATGATGTCTGGGGAAACAGTTGACAGTCCGATCCACACAGAAGAGCAGGGTATCTAGCCTGAAATCAACTTGAGAGGCTTCCACTCATCATTGTGGGTATACCTTCAAGTGACCCCCATTGTAACGCCCTGTTTCCCCCAGATTGTAAATATAACTGAACTAGCCAAAGGACTATGGCAAAAACTCATAAGTATGAATATGTGATGTAAATGATAGATTTAATATTATTGAATTTATTGCAGAACTGCTGAGAGGGGATGTG
>ML777378.1:311374-357111 GCA_009831015.1 Picea engelmannii | reverse complement strand
CCTCGGGGTTTCGGCATTCGGAGTTTGGCGAGGTAAGAATTTTACACTCTTTGAAACCGCGACCGGCGATTTCCCGAATTAACGGGAGTCGTCGATCGCCGGAAGGACACGTGTCAACATCCCGGGGACGTCATCGGGACAACAAGGTCATCGGGGTTTTGTTAAGTTTGTGAAACGAGACCTCATAGTCCTCGAAATCCCGAGAAGGGATCCTAGCCGTTGATCTCGGCAGGACACGTGTCAGCGTTGGGAAGCGTCGGGATTTTTACTATCGGAGATTTTGGGAGTATAGAACCTCTATGCATCGAAATCGCGATACGCGATTTCCCGAATAGATCGGGACCATCCGTTGTGTAGGATACGTGTCAGGAGATCCCGTAAAGTCGGGGATCGGGAAATCGGGGTTTCCGGAACAAAATACTCATACATAACGAAACCGCGATATGCGATTTCCCGATAGGATCTCAAGAGGAAGAGAATCGACGACTTGCAACCCCTGTGAAGTTTTGCGAAATCCCGAGGACCGTCCGATCGTGGAGGAGTTGCACGGGAGATAACCTGTGAGCTCAGGTGTGGAGAAGTAATGTCCATCGGACTTCGGGGTTTCGGCATTCAGGGATTGATAGGGTGAGAGTTCTACACCTCGTAAAATCGCGAGTCGCGATTCCCCGAATCAATCGAGGCCGTCGATCATCGGAGGGACACGTGGCGAAGGATCCTGAGGAGTTGGGATTCGGGGTTTGGCAAGGTCTGTGACCTTGTGCACCAGGAACCGCGAATTCCCGAATCGCGATTTCCCGATAGCCGAGTGGAGGACAGGTGGATAAATTTTTAATCCTAGAAACCACGAATTCCAATATTGAACTAGGGATTGGTATTTCACTAATACAAAGGGAATGGAGATTTCTCAGGTACGGGAGATAATTACCAAAATTTTTAAATTATGGTAGTGGGTGTGTTACACCCATAATGTGTGCAATCTCTACACTGAGATCAACAAAGCATGGTGAGTAACTCTGTCAATATCAATGCAACCTCAGGTTTGACCCTTGTGTGAGAAGGGCTTCCAAAGACAAAATGCTACAAATGGAATTTGAAACTCCTTATCACAAGATACTATTGTGTGTTTTGTGCTTTGGAGAGTGTGTCTCACTGCCTATTCCAAAGCTCTAGCCTAGCTAATGTTGGTGCAAAAGAGCCCTAGAAAAAGTTACTGGTTGAATTTTAAAGTTGTGCAATATTATTAAAGGTTGTTGTTACGCAAAAAGGAGATGGAAATGAAACCAATGTTGTGTAAGACCTTGACCCAACAATGCATAAATAGGGATGAATGATACAAATTTGCATTCGATGAATTCTATCTACAAGAGGGAAAGAGGAGTTTTCTAGAACAATGCAAACTATGATGTACGATCTTTCTTGAAATGTAATATCAAACAATCATGAACAATGAAAATTCCCTATTTGTTCTCTTTCAATATTTTAATGCCAATATTTTTCGAATAAATGGTTTCTTAAGCAACCAATGAAAATGAAATACTCAACAAACACCCAAATCGATCTTTCAATGAAGATAAAGATAACAAACTGACAAGACCAGTCTCTTCAAATGCACATGGGTAACAATTTTCCAAGTAATAAGAAATCGAAAAGGAAAATTAATCTCAACTTTTAATCCAATCAAAGGCTCCTAACCAAACAAGCACTCGAATTTCAGAATCGGAGATTATACCCTTGTTAAGAAAAGGTCAAGAGGTAAAAATTGAAAAAAAATGATCAAGAAGAATTTTTTATTTCTGAAAACTAATCATTCACAAGATTTGAAGTCAAGAAATAGTCAATCACTGGCTAGAGAAGTTCTTCCCAGACACACAAACAAATCTGGGCATCTGAAGACACAAAAAGACCTAATCCAAAGTTTTTACAAGTGAGTTTGTAGTCTGGCAGTGGGGTACAGTGCGAGAATTAGGGATTCTCGCAGCCTAGACATAGGCAGGATGTGAGAAGGTCACACTGAAATGAACAGTAGGGTGTGAACTTTAGTGATTCTCACAGGCCATAGAAAGGTACAGTGCAAGAAGGTTTGTAATAAAGCAAATTTTGGAAAAAGGACAAAACTTTTGAGTGAACTTCTGGATCCAGGGAGCCTGTAAGGATCTCCTAAAGACTCAGAGATTGATTGGGAATGAAAAAGGGTAGGTCAAGACAAAATGGCCAAGAAAAAACCACAAAAATAGGTTGCCTCCCCACTGGAGTGGCCAATTTTGTTATTGGATAAATCGGTAGGTGCGGACACTAACTGATCTCCCTAGATCCACCTAGATCTAGAACAAAACAAGACATGACATGACTCTTTCTCTAGGTTGCAGTCATTGAATATATTACCGAGAAGGAATGAGTGGCGTACCTTTATATTGCTTCCTTACGTCTGTGTTGTTCCTACTTCACTTCGGTGCTCTTATGAAAGCGGGTCCAAGACAACACAAACCAACCAAAGTGAAGATAACAAAGTATATTCAATGTCAACTTATGCATATGATCAAGGAGTTATGCAATAAAATAAGAGTGATTTTATGGGAAAGGGACATGTCATTGTTATATTAAATGAAAGTAGAAGATACAACCAGATCGCCTTGATGTCGCAAGCTTCCTTTTAGTGACTCTTGGTTCCAACACACACACTTTCTCTACATTTGCATGAAGAAGATCCAATACAACTTGATAGACGAATAGAGTCTTCAAACTTCAATCTAAACAGAGTTCTTCACACAATTCTCTCCTCAATTCTTCATTCAATCTTTCTTAACCTTTTTCATGAGAAACCTTTCAATATATAGGAGAAGGAGATATGGTTAAATGGATGAGGATGATCCCACTAAATCTAAGAAGTCAGTAGGATGCCAACCATGCGAATTCCAACTCATTTTCTAGAAGATACTCTTCTAGAACCTTCGTAACTTCCTCTTCATTTCAAGATTCAAAACAGGTACGCACCCTACTTATAGAGAAGACTGCGAACACCTCACAGTATAGGTATAGGGTTGCCTGCGAGAATTGAGATTCTCTCATCCTGCACCATATGCAGCGTGCGAACTCACTATAAAAATATGTTTTGTAGAGGAAGACAACGGTCACTTTTCTCAGGCAAAAAGTCCTTGTGGGAGCCTGAACACATCACTGTAGAGACATCACCAGAGTGACCAAAATAATGTGTAACAATTGTTGCCATGTTTTCGAGAGGAATTTGAGGATGCATGCTTGAATCTGAGCAAGGAGGCCTTTCACAACAAATCTGAAGCACATTATGTAACAGCAAAGAGCCTATGTAAGAGAACTTTGAGCATTTTAAAGAGCAATAAATAGGTCCTTCACTTAGAAGCGGGCCCGGAGACGTAGCCAACGATTGGTGAAATCCATTATCAACCTCTTGTCTCTATTTCTCTTTCTATTTTGTTGTTCTATTCTCTTCATTTGCAGCATGAATATTAATGGCTGATCTCTTTATACATTAATAAGAATCAAGTAAAAGTCACATTTTATATTCCGCAAACAAGATAACAATTTTATGTATTTTGCATTCTTAATGATCCGATGCAAAAAGTACATTAAACTAACTTGCAATTTATCAGTAATACCTTCCTTTTTTGGATCAAGTTTATGGTATCAGAGCACTTGGTTTTGAAGGTTTGATAGGAATTGCAAGCATTGGATGCTCACGAGAGAAAAACTCAAGCAAGGAGAAGGCCAACTTGAGGCTCTTAATCAAGAGATTCAAAGGAGACCGCATAAGCAAAAGATGTCTTCACCACGGAAATTGGGTCCCTTCAAATCTGAAGATGATTTCTTCGAGGCCTTTAAATTGATGTAAGCCATGGTAGAGGAACTTTACCATGAAAGAGGTCAACGAAGGAATTCAAAAATTGAAGAAGGTGAATCTTTGGTAAGAGCGGAAGGAGGATTTGGAGGTGGTGGACCTTCATAACCTTCTTCTCCTCCATCCTCATCATCTAATAATGAAGCAAGTGTACATTCCTCCAAGGATAAGCAAAAAAATCATCATTCTTATGATATGTCGTTATTAAATTTAGATGTAAAGTTTCAATTACCCACTTATGATGGTGAATTAGATGCAAAAAAGCTAGATAATTGGGTGAGACAGTTAGAAGTATATTGTAGGATACAAAGGATTACTGATGACGAAACTAAGATCCAACTAGCAAGTCTCAAAATGGGAGGCACAACTCTCATATGGTGGGAAAGCAGAACTAGATATGATCTTAAGAAAAGTGGTAAATCAATCTCTTCCTAGAATGATTTTGTTATTGCATTAAAACAACAGTTTTACCCTTTAGCTTACATGCAACAAGAAATGATGAATTGGCAATGTTTAAGGCAATCAAAAGGTCAAAGTGTACAAGAATATACTCAGATAATTCGTAAGAAAGCTTTAAATTTGGGTATTCCGTTAACAAGAAACACTCCTAAAATATATCGGTGGTTTACATTCTTATCTTAAGCACACTATTCTTATGCTAAATCCTTCTAACTTTGATGAAGTATGTGTACAAGCCATTCACATTGAATCTAGCAAAGGGAATGCTGGTGATAGTGTTTCTACAGATACTTGGCAAGGAAAGGATACAGGGAAAAGGAAAGAGAAGAAGACGGCCACGACAAGAAAGGAGAAGCCTACTTGCGAGCATTGCAAGAAGGTAGGTCATGATGAAGATCATTGTTGGACCTTACATCCTGAAATGAAGCCAAAGAAGTATGCCAATCAAGGAAGGAAGAAGACCACAACTATGACAGTTCAAGTGGATCTTGGATCAGATTCCGATGATGAGACACAGGTTGTAGCTATGGGAATCCGAGGTATAAATTCTGTTGCAAGTTCTAGCTCTTCTAGATTAGTTGATGTAAATGATGAGTGTAAAAGGAATGAACTTTTCCACATAAGGGTTATAACAAATAATGTTAAATTTGATACTCTTGTAGACAGTGGATCACAAGCCAATCTAATCTGTGAAGATGTTGTAAATAAATTGGGAATTGAAACTAAGTCACATCCTAAACCATATCCATTAGGATGGATATGTGGTGATAATAATTTGCAAGTAACCAAGCAATGTAAAATCAAGTTTGCAATCACTTCTAATTATGTTGATGAAGTAGAGCTTGATATAGTGCCACTGGAAATATGTGGAATTGTACTGGGAAGCCCATACCTTTATGATAGGAAAGATATATTCTACAAGGAGGAGAATAAATATTACTTCAAGAAAGATCGGAAAGAGTACATTGTTCATGCTCATCGCATGAAAACTGATAGGTCTTTTGCAGTTACAGGGCAGTTAAAAAGAATGGTAAATGCAAGAAAAAGTTTAACACTTATGTCTATAACAAAACATGAAGTTAGTGATGCTAAACATGAGATGATTCCATATGTTTCAAACAGTCATGAAGTGTCACCAGAGGTACAACATGAGGTTCAGTTGCATAATTTGATTATTGTTCATGTTCAAAAGGGGAAGCATGTTTCGTCATTTTCATTTGCATACTCAGTATTGTTTATTAGTTTGTTGTTGTTCAGTGATGTATGGATGCAAAGTGCAACAAAGAATGTAGATGATTATGCGATAAATGAAATGATTACTTTGATGAACAATGTTATCTCAGTTTTCATGTTTGTTGTGATTAGTCAGGTGATCATTATCCTAGAAGAGAGGATGGATGATATAGGACAAAGTGGGGAGGCAGTTCCCTCACTTCTTACCTGAGTAAAAGCAAACTTTTGGTGGTCCAAAACCTTCCAAAGTGGGGAGGAATGATCCAAGAGGCTCCCTAGGCTCAGAAAATGCTCAAAAATCATAGTTATCAGAATTAAATGAAACCAATGCCATTGTGTCTGTCTCATCGCATTGATTCTGGTAGTATATTTACTTCTTCAAACCGGCATCGTATGAGAAAGTTATCGCATTATGATTGAAAACCCAAATAGGTAAAAAAGTCAAAGGTCAACTGTAAAAAAGTCAACGCTAACATCAACATGATAGCATGCTGACCTCATCATGATGATGTGGAAGCTTTTGGATATGACATGTGGTAGAGGTACAGTGGAGTGACTAGACAGTGAAGGTGGACCAATACAGTGTTGACAAGTGGCAAACATTTGGGCAAATGTGTTGGTGCCTAGGCATGGGCAGCCACGTGGCACCCAGTCATCATACATATGGCAAGTTTCAAAAAAAAAATTGGGATCCATGGGTTTTGACCCCATGACCTACCACCAAGGAAAGCACCTTTGGGAGATCCCTTTTACCAACATGCGACCATATTGCTTGTTAAATATATCCCACTTTATTATATAAATGTTGTAGTATATTAAGGTTTGGCACGAAGGGGGGCTGGGGTTAAGCCCTAGCCCATGGTTTTATGGTGTTATATGACCACAGAAAGGGGTGCACGCCTATTTTAGGGGGATTAAGCCCATATTTTGTGCAAAGTGGGTTTTTTCTATGGTTTTTGGGTATTTTTAATTGATTCTGACTGATATTTAGCCCAGAAAATGGATTTTTGAGGATTTTGGGCCATTTGAAGGGAGATTTGATTCCAAAAAGAGGCTAGATATTGAGGGAAGTTGGGATTCCTCATCTGAGCCTCAAAATCTATATAAACTAGGCTTTTTGAAGCCTTGAGGAGACTTTCTTGATGCAGGGAATTGAAGGAGCAGTTTGTATTTTTTGGCCTTTTCTCATGTTTTGAGAGGCATTGTTGCCATGTTTTCGAGAGGAGTTTGATGATGAATGCTTGAATCTGAGAAAGGAGGTCTTGCACAACAAATATGAAGCACATTATGTAACATCAAAGACCCATGTAAGAGAACTTTGAGAATTTTAAAGAGCAATAAAGAGGTCCTTCACTTGGAAGCGAGCCCGGAGACGTAGCCAACGATTATTGAATTCCGTTATCAACCTCTTGTCTCTATTTCTCTTTCTGTTTTGTTGTTCTATTCTCTTCATTTGCAGCATGAATATTAATGTCTGATCTCTTTATACATTAATAAGCATCAAGTAAAAGTCACATTTGATATTCCGCAAACAAGATAACAAGTTTATGTATTTCACATTCTTAACGATCTGATGCAAAAAGTACATTAAACTAACTTGAAATTTATCAGTAATACCTTCCTTTTTTGGATCACTATTTAAGAATTAGGTTTGAGCAAAGAGATATGAAGGTAAGTTACGATAGTAAAAAGACAATATTTATAGGAAATAACCCAGCTTATCATTCTAAGACTAAGCACATTGATTTACAATACCATTTCATGAGAGACATGGTGGAAAACAACAATGTGTTGCTAGAGAAAGTAAACACGTTGGAAAACATAGAAAACTATTTGACCAAGTCTTTGAGTGTTGTGAAGTTATATTAGTGCAAATAGGTAATGGTAATTGCTTCCCTAGGTCTGTGAACAAGGGTTCATGGGTCTCCCAGTTCTAGCAAAGAAAAAAACAAGTGGGAGAATGTTGGGTTGTTATATTATTTGCAGTGAAAGTCTATTCGAGGTGGATCAACTGACAGTTGAAGTCAAAGGAATCGAAAACAAGTGAAAGGCCAAGATGGTTTCGCCAGGTAAATTCAAATTTGAAGACATTGAAAACAAGTCGAATTAAACTGACAAGAGGTTGACAAGAGGGCGTGTGGCAACTGATTGAAGACTGAATGAAGGTCGACTGGTAGTCAATTGGTAATCCAACTTGGTAATCAAATGTAATAGAATCATGAGATTCATGGGATTTGTAGCCAATGATCTGTGTGGATATGTAACCATATTTGGGTGCCTTTTCTTTAGGTTTTTTCCTACTTTAAATCCTGTAAAGAACGTTTGTTGTAATTATGTAAAATATGATGAGAATGATGAGCTAATGGCCACTTGCCAATAGATGAAATTGTAGAGGTTGATGTTCATGTAGATGTAATATGAATTGGATATAGGGTTGTTCTTGTGTAAATCAAGAAGGTATCATGTTGATTTTGTATTAGGTGTGGTCCACGATTAGACATGTAACTGTTTATTCTAAATGAATAAGACAACAAGAGAGAAGAACTCTCAAGTAATGTTGGTTTTCTTGATTTGGGTTTCCAAGGTAAAATATCTATGTACTTTGTGTTTTCTTTGTCATTTGATTTCTTGATTAAATATTTCTTCCTCTCTTTTTATAGATTTGGCGTGGAAGTGTTCCTCATTTCCTAACATTTATATTTTCACATGATCTATATTCCCAACAATTGATTCATGTGTTAAAATTAGAATGATCATTGTATGTTATACAATTTTTACAAAATTATATTGTCACGTGAGATATCTCTGTGTAGATTGAATTTGAATTAAGTGAGATATTTGTACAAACTATATTCTTCTAGATTTAATATGAGCGACATGACATATCTATGTAATATCTTGGAAAGTAAAAGTAATTGGTTATATAACATTTAATGTTATGTATGTTTTAATGTAGAGTAATTAATTCAAAATTATTTTATATTTTATTATGTACAATTCATTATATAAAACATTAAATGTTTTGTAGGTGGGTATTTATTATTCACTATAATATCCACCTTTCTAAGTAGATGTTAGGGTGGATGGAGTATAGGAACTTGGATTTTGGATTTGAATTGCTTTCAAATATGAAGGCCTATATTCCACCCCTTGTAAGATTCAACGCTAGTAGAGTGGATATTGGCCACCATAATATATTTTATACTCAAATGAATTATTACCAATATGGCGTAATCTCATTTAGTTTTATTTTTATTTATGTCTATAACAAATCGACTAAATTTCATATTGCATTTGGATTTTATATTATAAAATTTATATATAATAAAATATTAAGTATAAAAATTACAATTATATATATGTCACTTGAAAAAAAATATTTATAGTCATTAGAGGAGAATATACATGTTGCCTATCCAAAAATCAAGAAATGAAGTGCTACAAGAACAATAGAACAAACTTCCAAAAAAGAGGCTTTTTACAACTGCCAAATCTTTTACAAAATTCATTTATAGTCAAAAATAATAAAAAAATCGCTGCCTATACAAAATAGATACAAAAAATCATATGAAAGGATACAGACAAAAATCCATTGATTTCATTTCCTCATTTTCGAGGAACTTATAGAGGCCAAAAGTACCAGTTGGAAGAGTTAGAGCTGAATATTTGGACACATGATCACTTGTGTATACAGTTCTCTATATATATGGCTAAAGGAGAGCCATTCAAAATCACAGAGAGTATTAGATATGTCTTTGAGAAAAATTTCTAATCTCACATCCCACACTCTTATATTTTTCTTTTCCCAATCGATAACAATCTTGGAGTCCCCCATAATTTGAAGCTTGGGAACCCCCTCTTTTAATGAAATTTCTAGGATAATACACCACGTTATGAACTCAACTATATTGTTGGTGCCCCAACCAGGAGAGTATCATATGTGAATCTGATGGTTCTACTGAATATATAAAACTACTCCCACTCCAAAAATTCTTGGGTGATGCTGACAAGCATCGTCAAAGAATCCCCATGTAATGTTGAAGTCTAGATCAAACATGGAAGGAATCCTAGTGTCCTTGACCTTAAATTATGTCATAAATTCAATGGCAAGATTCAAGATGATACTAACAAATACCTTGGGAAAAATATATTTATCCTTAAATATCCTTGATTTCCTTTTCCACCACAAGTTGTTCACTAGAAGACTCGACATGCCTTCATACCGCTTTATTGCATTATCTTCTAACGAGTCCTTCAATCTATATTCCATGGATACTTTATACCATGAAGAGGTGGATTTCATTTCTTTATGGAAAATTATGGCAACTTGGTCTACATATACATAATTATAAAAAATATGTGAGGATGTTTCTTCATAATTTTTGCATAGAGAACATATATTATGACCCACCCATCCTCTTTTTAAAACAACATCCTAGGTAACGAATTTGTTGTTCAAATCTATCCAAAGGGTTATATTTTATTCAACTTCCACGATAGATTTCATGACAGGTACCACATCCACATAGGCATATGACATGTCACAACATGGCAGTGCCATGTCGGATGGATATGGGTGATGTGGAGCCATGTTGAACTATAATGGAAAAATACCTAAGAACTTTAGGGAGCCATGACTTTATTTCCAGAGCTTGGATTTGGAAAAAATTATAGTCGTTGGAAATACATTGACAAGCAAAAGATGATGGTGACCTTTAGAAGGGGTTATGAGGTAGTTGAAGAAAATAAAAAATTGTGTACCTCATCCCTTAAAAGAGTACTTAGGGTTTTCGGTGTGTGAAAAAATAAATTCATTTATGAAAATGATAGAATTTTGTACCTACAAAATTATTTGAACTAGGATATAGGGAAATCCTAGATAGATTTTGAGTATGTGGTTTGAGAGCCATCCCTTAAGACAATATACCAAATTTTTACTACGCCAAATTCCAGACTTCCCAAAGACAATTTTTACCTTTGTAATAACTTGAAAAAAATAGGGACAAGAGGTGAAAAGGTGTGATACATATTCCTTTCTTTCTCTGAAAAGTAAAGAATAACTTGGACTGATCCAACCCATGTTGAGACAATTTTCCTAACTGAGTAGATTTTCTCATATCGCCATCCAAAGATCAAGTTTTCTTTTTAGAGGATATTTTAACTTCCATAAGATGGCTCACCACCATTGTCTCTCATCAGGTTGTGTGGATTCCATATGAGCTTGATAGCCAACCTTGGTAGTGAAATAGCTAGAGGAAGGATTTCTCATCTAGAATATCTTGTATTCTTCATCCATATAGAGATGAATATGGTTAAGAATGAGTATATTAACACACTGAGACTAGTCAAGGGAATATTTTCTATATAAGGCCAAAACTTCAACATTTTTCCAACCTTATTTTCCACGAGCTTGTGGAATCTGATATCTAGAATCACTAAAAAAATAAATATTGTTTTCATGTAATTTAGAAATTAAAGAGGTGGCAAGGGAGATTGTCATATCCCAACAATGTGTATTTCCCTATATGCACCTTAATACCACCTCCTATCTTCCATTTTTTTTGTTGGCCAATTACGAGGAAAGTTGGATCCAAGCCTCTCCATACTATGGATCTTGGTGAAGACTTGCATGAGGTTCTAAATGATTCCTCCATAGTATTCCCTTGAAAATACTTTTATTTCGTAACAGATACCCACATGCTAGTGTTGTGGTTGAGTCTCCAAAGAATGCATGTCGCAAAATCTTGAGAAAAAAGAAAAATATTTTTTATCCCCAATCCCCCAAGATATTTTGAAAGAGAAATCCTCGTCCATTTTACACGAGGGAGCCATTCCAAGAGACTAGTCCCACCCTAAAGGAATATGAAACTCAACTTTTGTATTTTGGATATTATACCTTTGGGAACTATGGTGATAGAAGTCCAATATACTAGAATTCCTTCCAAAACAACCTTGAAAAGGGTGATCCTTCCTCCTCTTGAAAAGAAATGAGTAGTCTAGTGAGTAATTATTTTTTCCACTTTTTTACCAAGCCATAACCAATTTGTAAATCTATAGTTATTGGGTTTAAGGAAAAACATGAGTTATTTTAAACCCTATAGTAACTTGGAGTGAGGGTAAGGAAGGTTCTCATAAATACGCACTTAATCAACATCATTAATTTTATTGAAAATGATACAAGATTTTTCCACATTTATAACCATACATGTAGCTTTACAGAAAAGATTGAGTATTCTTCTTAGGGACTCATCTTCCTTAAGAAATCCATTGGTGAAGTAGAGGATGTCTTCAACAAAGAGGAGGTGGGGAAGGGATTCCTTACCTATGACCACGACCCCTTTGATCTTACCTAAGGAATTTTCTTCCTTGATCAACCTCTTGAGAGCTTCAACAACTAAGAGAAAAATAAAAGGATCCAAGGGGTAACCCTGACATATACCCCGTGAAGCATGGAAGAAAATGGAAGAAGCTCCATTGATCAACACAATGAAGGTGGGGTTATGAACAAAACCCATTATCCAATTGAAAACCTATAGGCTCATTCCAAATTGAATCAAAATCATCCTTAATAAGGTCCAACTAAGCCTTTTGTAAGCATTGGACAGATCTAATTTGAGAATAGATGTTTTATGCTTGTGAACATGGGTTGAGTGTAGGCGTTCTTTTTCCAAAGAGACCACATCACAAATCAGTCTCTTATGAAGAAACCTAAAATTTTATTCAGTTATGATACCACTGAGAATGGGATTTAAATGTCTTCCTATATTCTTGGAGATTATTTTATATATAACATTACAATAGAATATGGGACAATAGTCGTCGAAATTTTTACCATCTTGTTTATTTTGAATGAGAGAAAGAAATGCAGAATTGAATGCACCCAACACTTTTCCAAAGCTATGTGACTCCTTGACTACTTTGAGTCGATCATATTTGATAAGTTCATAAAAAAAAAAAATCAACCGAGATCCCATGAGGGCTAGGAAATTTATCTTTCTACATTGATGATAGGGTGGCAAGCAATTTAGATTTTGAAAAATCCTCAAATAGGGCCTTGTTCGTGTCTTTGGTGATGAGCCTAGGGAGTTTTTCAACAACCTCCAAAACTCCTTGAATTGGGCAACAGATCGGTTCTTGGAAGAGTATTGAAATGATGGACAACCTATATAGATTTGTCCTGAAAGGAGTGATCTATGGAACCATGTAAATATTGAATCTCCCATATAGTATTGACGTTTTTCCTAAACTTAGCGTAATTGTGAAAATACTTCATATTATTTTCTCCTTCAAAAATCCATAGTGCACGATTTTTTAAATTCCACCTTTATTCTTCTAGACTCAAGAGGGAGTGATGCTTTACTTCGCATTCCCTAATATGATTTTGAAGCTCAAGATTCCATCCATTAGTATAATCGACACTTTAAAGGGTGGCTATCTAAGATTCGATGTCATGTATCTGTACTTTCAATTTTTCATTGTACTCTTAAGCCCATGTTTTTGAAACTACCTTTACATTTGATAAGTTCATGTTACAGTGAATCGTTTCTTAGCCAAATAATGAGGCAAATGATTCTATTGGACCCATGTTGACATGATTAAGGACTTGTAATCATATTCTAACATCCATTCAAGGTTAAATTTAAAGGGTGAGGGAGGAGTGTCTTCACATGCATTCGTCTGGAATAAGATGGTAGAATGGTTGAAGATACCACCTGTGGACAACCAATATTTTAATCTTAAAGGAATATTTTGTAAGAATTTTGACACTGATAAATAGTCCAATTGTTTAGAGATAGTTTCATTCCCTAATCTGAAGTTTCTCCAAGTAGGTTTCATCTTAAGAGGGAATGATAAATTAGATTATTTTTGTCCAAAAACTCATTAAAGAAATTGTAAAGAGGGTCCCTTCAGGGGTTTTCACCCCACACTTCACTTAAACTGGGTGTGAAATTAAAATCCCCCCCAACTAGAATCATAGGATCACTAAGCACCCTTGATTTATCTAAGTCTTCCCAAAATGGGATGTGATTAATATAAGGGCCATAGATGTTTAAGATGGACCAGGGGTCTGGGTTAGTTTTGAGCTCTAGTTTCATAAAGATACCAAAACAAACTACGGTAATAGAAATAACTTTATAGGAGCGAATCCATCCAATGATGGGACCTTCATATTGATCCACAACATAAAGAGAGCGAAAATTCCAATTCTTGAACCATTTTTAGAGAATATCTTGGGCTTTGGACTCCTCACACTTGGTTTCCTGAAGTAAAATTACTTCAAGATGATGGATCATAATGATCCTTTTGAGGGAATTTTTTTTAGGGGTGCCCCCTACCCCTATGATATTGAAATATAACACAATCATGGAGGGGACCTCTTGGGGGATCTCCCCACTCCAAGGGCCCTACAAATGGTTTTTTGGTTCCCTTTTCTTATGTATATGACTCCTTTTGGCTACACTTTTAGGAGGTGGTACTTTCTACCCATAGTATTTTGGGAGAGGGTATCAGGGGTGAGACCTCGTTGAGAGACACCCTTAGACGACTTGATTTGAGAATGAAGAGTGTAACTAAATTTAGGGGAGGGAGGGCCACGAGGGGGGTAGTGGGAGCCCCTAACAGAGGTCACCGGAGTAGGAGGGACTGATCAAGGATAGGAGGGGATAGGGGGGGAAGGGGTAAGAGAGGGAGGGAAAAATAAGAGGTAGGAATGACAAAGAATTCAGGGAAGGATGAAGGGGGAAGAGGAGGGGAAGATGGGAACGACGAGAAGGAGATAGGGGAAGAGAGAACGACGAGAACGAAATTTTAGGGGTTGCAAGTTCTGATTCAAAAATTGAGTAATCAAATGACATGTTTCATGAAAAGCGTGACAGTGGAAGGGAACCCTCCAATATTCCATGTGTTGAACCTAGGTGGAAATAGCGAGAAACAGGTCGATTTCATCCACTAAACCCTCACTAATGCTCACTTCCAACTGAATCCAAGCCCAACACCTATAAAAAAAATTATTCCAATCAAGATTGAGGGACACAAACCATCCTAATTGTTTTCGTATGGCCTCGAGAGCAACCTTGTTCTAGAAAAACCATGACAGTCTCGAAACGATTTCCAAAATATTCATGGTGGATATGGCAGCTTGAACTGGATCGAAATCAATTTTCCAATGATGAAGAATCAGGTTGGAAGGTCCTAATGACCAATCTTTTTCAAAAAAATTATTTTCATCTTCTTCGGTTTGAAACAAGAATCCAAGCCACCCCCTAACCATTTTTTGCATGTCGGGCAATGTCGTCACTTACCACTAGGCTCGAATGATATTTTTTGACACATATACTATGCTTGGAGGGATTATAAGGGAAGGTATATGAAATTAGGGTGAGCACCAGAGCATTCATTAGATGATCCAAGAGCAAGGGGAGATATAGTGGGAGGAATCAAAGAGGGGAGAGGGAAGAGGGTGAGAGACAAAGGGAGAAAAAGAAAGAAAGGGCCTCAGAGGCAGGAGAGAAATAGGGAGAGGAGGAGATGAGGGGACTAGAGGAAAGATCTCAACCAGGGGATCCTTCAACATATGGAAGGGAAGGCGGGGGATCCTGGGGAGGGCGGTGAATAAATTCATCCTACATGTTAAAGGATTGCTCGTCGGTGGGACTTATCTTGTAATTAACATCATCCATGTCAAAAATGATGCTGCAGTTGAAAAAAGGGGATGAAAATCATTAAGAGGGAACCGACAAGAGAAGGAAACCAATGAGGGAGAGACCTATGGGAGGACAAGAAAATGAGACCAAATCCACAAGAGAAGAAGGACATGGGTAGAAAAAAATTCAAAAGAAGCATAGGCGGATATCCTCTCTGGAAAAAATAAACCCACTAAGACCACTTACCTCCAAGCCCCACATTTTTCCCACTTCCTATATTTATCAAATCACTTACCATGATTAATGTATATTTCTTTTATTATTTTTAAAGGAAAATTTAGATAACTATGCTATAATTTTAGAAATAAGTTGATTAACGGATAAAAACTAACATTAAAAAAAATAAAACTAATAACATTTAATATTTTCATTGCATATTAATTGTGCATGCTTTTCAAACTAATGTTGGCCCCAACTTGCTCTTGCTAAACCAATTTCCTATGCATTCCTATTAGTTTTCATCCTTGTAATTTATTCCTTTGTGACTCGACACCTTAACCTTGGAGGAAACATTCGCCAAGTGTCCTTATCCTGCACATGCTTCCTTTCATTGAGCATAGGTATGTTCCTTACACTTTGGAACTAGTTTTATTTCCCACAAAACTTGTTTCCTCCAATGTACTATAACATTCTTTAATTTTTTTTCATGCTTTAATAATATAAAAAAGACAAAAAAATTAAAAAAACCAAAAAGAGGGGGAAAACGTCTATGTCTTTGTATTGGAAATAGTCTCATCACCCTTGAACAAAGCACAATATTGAGTCAATATATTAGTATTTTGGGTTTAGTATGGCTTTAGGAGACTTTTTCTCGTGGTCGATCATAATCTCCCCTGCTTGGTTATTCTTCCAACCGTATGGAGCATTTTTTTATGCCTCCTATATCACAAATCTATCCCAGTTTATAGTCATGCTTGCTAAGTCACATAATGTGTCCTGATTTTGTTTAAGGGAAGTTCCAGCCTAAGTCGACCATTCTATAGTAAGTCTCTGACCTTTAAAGTTGGCCTTTCCAAGTCCATCAATTTCATATCATTATCAAAAGTATATGTGTCCCTTACCCATGCTAGTATAGAAGGTCCCCATTGATTTCTTTCTAGTGGGTCTACTCTTATCTTCTCTGACACATTGCTCTAAGATTATTACATAGAGTATCAACCTTGGACTATTTTCATAATTTGTAGGTGACCTTGCACTCAAAAAATGGCAAACCATCATTGGTTGTTGAGTGAGTGGTTTGCCTTGTGTTCGACGTCAACAACAATCATGACACATAGGAATTCATGTGGCACCTTGGTTTCCATCTGACCCCATTGGCAGATTCCTCATCTTTTTCAATATTTTTCATTATTGGATACTATTCATAGAGTCCTCGTTGTGTGTTATTCCATTTGGTGCATCATGGGGTCATACCTCGGTGTGGTTGTTGCAGTAAAATCTCCCTGCGGACAGGTAGATTTCCTCAAAGAGCTAGACCCTTAACTCTAAGACAGAAAGTGCTTAACATGGACACTGACTTCCTTTCAGACTTATACAAACTAATGCATGAGGAGGAAGGAGAATAGAAGTACCTTTTATCAATGTTTGTCCCTGCACGCTCCGAGTTGAGCTCCAATCTTTCGCTCCTCGATGAGCCCTGTAGACGAATAAAGTACGACCACTTCCTACTCTATTGATATTAGTTTGAAAACAGATCTATCTATCAACGATACATTCATGTAAGATCAGACACAAACTAGAAAGAAACAAGCCAAGCGTGTCATATTAATGAGAACAATGACAACAGTACTTACAATCGTAGATGTGAATGCGATAGCTTCGTCAAGTCTCCTTTGTCTAACCCTTGCTAAAAATATCCACGACCTGGATGATAGCAGCTTCACTGATCACTCTCCTTTAGTTCACTGTGTGTTTCCTATGAGATCATAGGTTTCATGCTAGCAATTCTTCCCCCTTTTCACCATCATAGATATTGCTTATATAGGTTAAGAGAGGCTTAACCTCTTGAGGTATCTTTAGGGTAGGTTGAGGAATTCTCTCCTTAGATCAAGGATCTTCTGATTGAACCAAGAATTTGAATACAACTGCCTTCCAAACTTGAAATATCCTCCCCTTATTCTCCTCAATGGGCCAACCACTGCCTGGATTAGACAGTGCTCTCTCAAAAGGGGCATTAGGGCATTATAACGCTCCCTAGGAGGCTTAAGGGGAGCGCCAGCGCTCCAAATATGGGTAGCACTCCTTTAAAGAGGTGGTTTGTTGTTATAACGCTCCCTAAGACCTTATAGGGGAGCGCCAGCGCTCCCAAGGCTGATGTAGAGGAGTGCTCTCCTTCAAAACCCTAGTTTAAGAGCTCCTTTCAGGTGGTAAGAGTTCCTTGACTTCAGTTAATCATTCTCCCTCCTCCAAATCAAGTGTCTGAGGTATTCTAAGTGTCTCCTTGGTGTCGTCATCATGGCAGTATGCTTTGTTTGATGTTTGCGACACTTGTGAACGACATGCGACACTTGCAATAGTTGAGAGGAACATGCGACACTTACGACACTTATCGAAGCGAACAATATTGAGGTGTAACAGTGGTCCTCACAATTTGTTCATCTGAGTCCTTCCAAATATTTGGCCTTCTTCTACCCCTCATGGTGGATGATGGAGGATGCCTTAATGATTTCTTTCCAACTGATATCTTCCTATCAAATTCAACACATCTTACCTTGGAATAGGGATCTAGAATCATAGTTGGTACCTTGGGGCTTGCAGTCGTCAGTGGCAGGTTCCCTCTCTATTGATAGTGGGAATACATCAATGTCCCCTTCTCGATAGATAATACCAGGTGTTCGACATCAACTCATTTATTCACACTTGTTATATTGTACCATGGTACCTTGATTACCATTATCATTATCAGTGGTTTTTTTCATGTTTGTTAATAGTATACATCAATGACTGTTAATCAAATGGTGTCGCACTATGTTTGACACCAAGACATTTATTAACATAGTGTAGACTCGAATCCCGTTAGATCATTTTGAAGACTTCGGGTGAAGTATGAGAATCACATTTTTTTCTCCTACCCGACATATATTGTACCACCCCACAAACATTGGTACTTTCAAAGGATTAGTTTTTCACACTATTGGTCCCATAAATCCTCTGTATTTTATTTTGAGACATAAATCCAATGTGTATCTATATGTGGCTACGATCTACTTTCAAATGGATCCACTGTGTATTCCTTGAGGCCATTCTTGCTACTTCATATATATTACATGGATCCACTGTGTATTTTTCATGGCCATGGACATTAGTCATACTTTCATCTATATGCCATGGATCTGTAGTGTACTTGAATTTGTGGTCATGCTTACATCACTCCTAAGCATGGGTATTTCCGACCTGGGAAGAGAATACTCTTGATCTCTGCTGACAATCTATGTTCTTGTATTATCTTTTAGGGAACCTTCATTTGGATCTACATCAATGCATCCTCGTCTCTCGGAGTTATAATGTATTTTGACCATCAAATTCCCTTCTGACATCACACATTAGGGGGCAACTCTTATACCACAATTTTCCAAACCATTTTCATTGTGATATGGTTTAGTCCTTATCCCTGACTTGTAATCTTAAATCCCAATTTCCCTCATCAAATTCACTTAAAAATAGTTCTTTTTCTTATATCTGTGGGTGACCTTTGTGCAACATTCGGACATCCGCACCTTACTAGTCAACAAAATGTAGATTCCCTAAAAAAATGTGAAAAATAAACCAACTCCACATTTTCGTGATGGGATTTCGATTGGGATCATTTCCCAACCTCCTTGATCCCATACCAAACATAATTCAACCTAGTTAACTTCTATAAGATGGCATACCAGAACCTTTGGCACCATGGATGAGGAGGACAACCTAGGTGCAAAGTTATGATGAAGAAATTCCAAATCTCCCTATTCCCCTTCATCTTATGAGTCACATCCTTGTAACATGTAACCCTTGTTACAACTTTCCTTCCTTTTCATTATACATCCATAAGGTGTGTTCCTATCCTTATTGGGTCATCTAAGGAAGGGAAATCTTCTTGAGTGATACTTGAAGGGGATTTTGGAGGAACCAAGGAAATTGGTTTCGAGGAAGTGTCGATGGTTGGAGTCATGTCGTAACCACTTCTTTCACCATTGCTAATAAATAATTCTCTTTTCCCCATACTTGTGTTGTGTTGATTCAACTTTTTTATGTATGTTTAATCATTCTCCATATTTAAATCTATCTGTCAGTTACTTGTATGATTTTACGCTATAACTACCTTATTGCAACACTTTCTTGATCTTCATTTGTAGGTTAACTCAAGCAGGAGTAAAGAGAAGTGCCAAGGTCGAGAGCGGGGAACAACACATAATGTAAGGATATAAGGTGCAAAAATTTCTTCCATCCCCGATAAAGTAGTTATTTCATTACAAGTCTTGTGTGTGAGTTAGTGTTTCATTTTTCACTTGGTCAATCTCTACTGTGACATGATGCAAAGTCACAAGGGAAAAATCCCATAACACTTAGCTTCTAGCTTGAAATTATTCTCCATATTGAGTCTATACAATGGTTCTCCCACCTCCATTGCAACCAAGAACTACCTACGTTCCACAACCTTCTGTCATTGGAACTTCACCAACATTTCTCGCAAGTATTTCCAAGATTAGTTACTAAACTTCCTTATTAAGTTGTGACCAGTGTCTACAACTCCACCTAGCAGATTGTTCTCCTAAGTATTCTCTTCAAAATTTGTGACCACTATCAAACTTTCTCTAATACCACCTGTCACCTCCCCATGGAGATAGCACCCAAAACATCAAATTTCATCCTCTTCAAGGTGTGTGACACCATGATGTTTCACACTTGACGACTTCACAAAAACATAGGTACGTCATCTGGACTACACCTCTTTAGTTATAACATACCCATACTCGGTTCTAAGTTACAGGCGATTCACACACTAAATCTATACAACTTAGTTGTATACTTAAAGAATGTTAACATAGTTCAACACTTAGATAATTTAAGCATATAGTCAAGAAACATGTGCGACACCATAGAGAAGGAAAGATATAGAGTTGGGAGGAAAAAACCATGCCTAACACCCACTTTGTTCTTATATTCAATTATGGTTATAAACATACAAAGATAATAGATCAGATCTCACTTTACATAAGATACAATGCTTTGGGACAATTCATGCGACTTTCCTACACCAAATCACACCTATGTTCTCCCTTCCTTGTCTATGCGATTTGTCCACTATCAATAATAGAATTTACCATTACACCTTCTCTAAATATCCTATGGTCCACCCAAACACACCAATTGAGTTCACCTTAATTTTTCCCTCAAGACTCATCGTCGAATTGCAATCTGCCCCATAGTGTGCCAACCAAATCACTCCAAGTCTTTTCCTTAGCAATTGGTCGATTTATCTCTTCATCACTTTACTTTTTCTCTCTTGCTTCCATTCCTTCCTATATTTCGATTCCTCTATCTCATCCACACCTTGGTTATGTATATGATCTCGCTTCATTATGATCCATCGCATTTTTCTGAACCATCATGTATTTTGGTGACTGAGCCGACTCCAACTCGTCATAATATGTGCCAGGGGGTCATACCTATGTATCAGTTTGCCTCATGTCACTTAGAGAATATGGTTCCACTTCCTTGTGTGATTTTTTGATTTCCTTCTCTCCTAGCCCAGTCAACCACATTTGTACTTCCATGCAACCCAAGTTAGTGTCTCCTTGTCACATCCTCGTGACATCCATCGCAAGGTAAGTTGGTTGTGAGCCTCTTTGGGACCACATGCCTGATTTTCTCTTTCCCACACCTATAATATGGTTGCAACATCCAACTGATCGCATACTCCACACTTTGTCGATCGTTGCATTTCCAAACTCACCAAGGGAGCGTGTGTGCTCGGTGTAGTGATGGAGAGAGTTACACAAAGCCTACTTTTTTCTTTTTGGTAATCCTGAACCTTTTTGACTTGGCGAGGGATTGCCTTGGCTGAGGTACCATGAACCAGGGGCATCTAATCTGTCAAAGTCACCCGGGGATCGCACCCGGCATGGACCACACCAACCCTTAGCATGGATGGATTTGAGGTGTTCCCAGGGGTTTCGAACCAATGAATTTTACTTTCGAAGCTCCTTAACAGTGCACTCCCTCATAGACTTCTCTAGATCTCAGGGACTATTACAAAAAGCCTACTATTAATCCTTCTTAGAATCATTTCTTTCACACTATATCTACTACATGGGACTTGTTTATTAGAGATTACCTCAATACATAGAAGCCTATCCATCTACTTAAAGAGGTTAGTGTAGGACCCTAACACATTGGCTCCAAAATTAAAGTGAACTATGATAAAGAAAATCAAATTCTACATGAAAGATATTCTAAAATAGAAGAAATTACTTCCTACATTTGGACATTTTTAAATTATTTGTAATAATCAATTCCTCTAAAACATAGGATTCATAATTCTCATGAATGGATTGCCAAATATTCATAACCAATAATGTAACTAAGGATCCTAACAGGGTAATAAAATTTGAAATTTTATGTTAGATTTTATTGCAAAACAAACATTTTGCTTTATACAAGCTTCCTTTTGAGGGATCATAATTTTCTATCATAGTTGAGAACCTTATTGAATTATCATTTTTCATCAAGGATGGATGCATTGAAATAAAAATCAGTAAAAATTGGGAGAATTGGATTTATAAGGACATACTATTGACCTCACCCTGAAATTTATATTTCTTGTTTCCATTACTTATAAGCAATAAAACCAAAGCATGGAAAATTTGAATGAGATAATAAACACAGTGTTTCATTTTAATATTTTATAATATTACATGGATATTCTAATGTTTTCTTGAGAGAGAAAGATATCACGATGATGCATAGTTGGATCCTCTGTGACTAGGTTTTTCCCTAGTCTATGCCCTTTGTTGTTGGTGCATCTCTTAAATGCGAAGGTGATTCAGAAGTGGCTCTCTGATGGTCATGGTTGGTTTCTCACAGTTCCTTCTTGTTGTGAATCAATTGAGGTTATTGGTTCATCATGTGGACTGGTCATGACTAATTTCTTATCATTTTCATGAAGCATCATGGGTGAGCCCGCTCCTTTCACTCGTGAGGGAATATTTTTTGAAACGGATGATTTCATCCCCAGTATGGACTTGGGCACTCTGTGGAAAATAAAAAAATTGTCATTTTTTCGGAGCATGGTCTAGTTGGTATTGTTTTAGGCCTTTGTCCCAATCCTGAGAATGTTGTGGAATGGATTTCCAATAATTTTGGGGAGCAAGATCCCTATGATTTCTATTGTGGGAAATATTTTTTTTTTCCTTTGTAAAACCATTGAATATTGGGACCATATCTTCAAATATGGACCTTTCTTCATGGGTTCCATGGGGATGTTTATTTCCCCTAGAATCTCGACTTCAACCCAAACATGGATATATTTGTTGCTCATGTTTGGATTATACTTTCGCATCTCCCTCTTATTTGTTTCGGTGAAGACAACGTCATATCCATTGGAAATAAACTCGGGCATTTTATAACCCATTTTGAGCATAATGTCAATCTTTACACATGTTCTAGAATATGTCTGGATATGTCTTTTTCTAAGGGACTACCAGAAGTGATTCAACTCAACCTGAATAATTGGATTCATCTTCAATCCCTTGAATATGAGTAGGTTCCTTTCAAATGTAACTTTTGTTATGAATATGAGAACTTTTCCAAAATATTCCCTAAATCTTAAGAAACCTAGCCATTGCAAAATAATATGGACCATGGATTCAAAGAGGTTCCAAGAAATCATAAGAAGGAACAACCTAGGAGGTATTAGCCTGATCATATGTCTCAATGTTTCCCATCTATTACCTCTAATAATAGATTTGAAGCATTGGAATATCATGATGTAGAAATTGAGGGCTCTGTGGAGGTAGATCCTCAAAAAAACATTCGAGGGATATATTCTAAGCAGAAAATGAAAGATAGAAAGAAATAAAAAAAAGTATCAGCTAAAGGAAAAGAGCCCTTGCTCTAGGGAAACACTTCACATGGGGAGGATCTAGTTTGAGATCCTATGGATAGGCCTCCAATTAAGATTTTGACTACTTCCCACATAATTCCATCGATGGACAAGGAGATTGGTGAATATCCAGAGGAAGAATATCCTAAATCTCCCTCTTTCACAAAATTTTTAAAGAAGAATCCATGCCCTTCTCCCCCTTTAACAAAAGGAAGGAAATCGAACAAAAATCATAAAGAGAAAGAATCTAAATTAGGAATCTTAGAGGGATATCAATGACCATTGGATAACATCATTTATAATAATGGGATAGCTTGGTGTGTATGCTAATTAGGTTTTACTTCTACATTTTCTTATGTGATCAATTTGTAAGGATATATTCTTTCCATCAAGAAGTAGTAAGCTTGAATCAAGGGAACTCTCGAGCTTGGTTTAATAAATCCAAGCTAGAAATTTTGGTTCTCTTTTACCTTAGTATAGCTAGCAAACTATTGTTTCTGAAGATTGTATTCTTCCGTTAGCTTTAATGCGACCTTTTTTGATATATAATTTCCCCCCTTTTTCTATTAAAAAAATATTTTATAACCTTACTGGTAAATCATTTTTATGCTAGGCCATGATTATTAAATTTATGTTTATCGAAACTATTCTAATGTGTACTATGTCATGCTTTTTGAACTTACATTTATTGAAACTGTAACGTGTTTGTATTATGAAAGCTCCCATGTTTTCTCCAACCACTAAAGATAGGTCAATAGGCATGCACGATACACATTTTTTCTTCTGCATTGATTATTCTAAGTGGATTGTAAATCCAACCCTACAAAGTTCATTTTGTTTTTATTTTATTTTTTATATTCAACGTTAGAATAGACAAATTAATTTAGAGTACTTGTTTTGTTAAATACATATTTCTAACTTTAAATGGTCTATAAATTACATGCAAATATATGAGATGCAAAGTAAATAGCAAGAGAGAGAGGATTGTTTATCAAATATTTGAATTCATTTTTTAGCAAAATAAATAACAAATATTTGAATTCATTTTTTATCAATATTTGAGTAATTAGGAAATGGGGAAAGAAGCATAGTTGTTCTTTTGAACTTTGGATATCACATTGGATATTTTGATCATGTTAAAAAAAAACACTACAATGAGATTTCCAAGAAACTATTAGTTTTTCTTTCATTTCTTTTGTGAATATCATTGTATAGATAAGTAGCTCATAATTTCAATTTTGTTTTAATTGCAAATATGGTTGAACAATCAAACAACTCATAGTTTGAATGTAGATATAGATATAAGTTGAAGGATTCATAGTCTAAGGAAATATTTCCACTATAATATATATATATATANNNTATAGATATATAGATATAGATATATATATCATTGATGTGTTGTCATTGATTTCAACTCTCAATGTCATTATTATGTGATGATGAGTTATTTATGAACAACATATAGAGAAATCTACCTAAATCTCAGGAGAGGCAACGTATTAGATTTCATGAGATCATCGCAAATGTAGAAACGCCATCGGGATCAAATTCTCAAGAGATCAATGATATTGATCAATTAGAATCCAAGTACAAAACCAAAAAGCTCAAAAGGGAAAGCACATTGCAGAAACGCGATCAGGATTGAAATCCCCACAGTAAAAATACAAGAGAATCGAGGGAGAATCATGTCCATTGATGTAGATTTTGGGACAAACTAGGACCGTCAGATCTCAAAGTTGCTCGAGGTTTATTCGAGGAATATCACTTCGGGAGAATTGAGAATTGGGAACAAATATCCCAAAGTCCTGAAGGATGAAATGAACTAATCACACCCATTGGATCAAGGATTTACGAGATCTCGAAATATCTAAAATCTCAATAATTGTTGGATCGTGTTAATCATTTCGTGACAAAGATGGATTATTATATGAAGTCAAGTTGTTGATCTAGGTTTATTTGGGGAATCTCACTTTGGGAGAATTGAGAATTCGGAACGCATAACCCAAAGTTATGAATTTTGAAATGAATCTAGACCATTGATCTAGAACTGATCACAGTCGTTGGATCAAGGACTCATGAAATCCCGAAACAACCAAAATCCCAGCAACCGTTGGATCATGTTAGGTTGTTCACGTCAAAGAGGGATCATTAGATGAAGTCAATATTCTCGAGGTTTATTCGGTGAATATCACTTCGGGAGATTCGGGAAATAGGAGCATATAACCCAAAGTCTCGAAGGCTGAATTGAACTAATCACAATCGTTGGATCAAGGATTCAGATGAACCTATGAATGTTATATCCAAGAGGAGGACATGTGCCACATCAGGAGATCCACGTCAGCAAGGACACATGGCACAATCAGATGGTGACAAGTGTCCAGGTCTAGTTGGGACTTTAGGTTACATAAGTCACAAATCTAGGTGACACATGGTATCCACTCAGCCAGTGCCAAGTCAACAGTAATGCCAATAAGTTACGTCACTCCCGGAGTTTGTCCTTTGGAGGAAACTAGCAACTACCCATAGTGTCGAAGGCCGAAGTCAATGCTAACCGTTGATCTAAGATCCTCCAGATTCTCACATGATTTTTAGATCAAAACATGATGTAAGCACTCCCATGTTGACTACTTCGGTGTTGACCAACTACGGTGGAAATTGGAACAATAATTACTCGAACCTCTAAAACCCCGAAGCACCGAAGTGAACGAGAATCATCCACTCAACTTCATATCAAGTCATGTTCATTGATTTGTTTGAAACCTCTAGACAAGTCAATATTTTCCATCTACGGAAGAAAAAATATCGATCGTCCGATGGACTTCGGTGAAATTTACTCTGGGAGAATTGAATGATTGCAAAGACTGGAGTCTCGGAGCATTCAATTCATGAAGTGAATGAGAACCTTCCACTCAACTGCAGATCAAGTCGTGATCATCGATTTTTTTGAAACCTTTGGACAAGCCAGAATCGTTCATCTATGGAAGAAACAATATCAACTGTTTGATTTACTTCGGCGAAATTTACTTCGGAAGGTTGAAATATTGCAGAGGCTGGAAGTCTCGAAGTAAATAATGGATGTCCATATCAATGTTTGATTAAGTCATAGCCGTTGGATTAAGAAGTGGAAGGATAGTGTAAGGATGAAATCTAAACTATTTATTTGGTTACGAGAATCATGTTATTCATTAGATCCATCCTTGTGAGAGGTAACTAATCCAGAATATTAGATGAGAGAGAAATCACTCGAAGGCTGAAGTACTAGAGGACTAGGTTCCATCCCCCGATAATGGGTTATGAACACATAACCCATGAAGCGATAAGTACATAACTTAATTAATAATCATGTGGTTTTGCACATTTGGTTAGATGTAAATGGTTTGAAGGAAGCGCCTCAACAAGATTCAATTTCTACAATATTTGCAGAGACATGGAATCAAGTTAAAAGAAATCGATCCATACCTATGATCAATTTTTGAAAAGCACTCTCATTGAATTAAAATCCTTCACAATAATGGTTTGAATAAAGATTATTGTTAATTTAAAACAAAGAGGTGTGATGGTCCAAACAAAGGGACACTGCTTCGTAGCTCACACCAGTTGGATGAAAATATAAATGAGAAAGAATGGTGAGAAGAAAGTGTCTCTATAGTCTAGATTAGACAATCAAAACAATAGCAGAGTCCAAGAAGAAAAACCGATGATTCTTATGAAGTGAGGGTGGAAGGGAGGAGCACAGAAGGATTCATATTCTTTATTTAAGGGAGTTGGTGCTTCTTGGGGTTGATTCCCTAAAGATAAGGGAGTTGGTGCTTCCTAGGGTTGGTTCCCTAAAAACAAGGGAGTTGGTTCTTCCTATGGTTGATGCCCTAAAGAAGGGGATTTGTGTCTCCTAGAGTTGGTGCTCTAAAAAGGATTGGTGTCCTTCACTATTCTTCATAAAAAACCTTGTAATTCCTATTAATTATATTTATATAATTGATTTTACAAACAAGTCCATTGTTAACAAAATATAAAAGTAACTATTAATTGTTGAAAAGGGCAATACTGATTCACCCCCCCCACTCTTAGTATTCCAACAATATATATATATATATATATATATATGTTTAATGTGTGGAATAGAAGTAACATTAAGGTTCATTGTATACATTTATATTTTTTCACCCATGGATGCATATTTTTTGTATTCCCTAATATTATATTCGAGGCATATAGCTTGCATATTTGAAATATTTCATTTATTGCATATCTTGATTTCATTTTTATAAAATAGGTTTAATGATTTTAATTAATAACTATTAGTTTTAAGTGAAACTATTGAAGATCGATCGCTCTATTTCCTCCTTTCTTGGGATGTGGGTTTTATGATAATTTTTCTACAATAAAAAAGTTATAGTGAGGTGATAAAGTCATTAAAAATAATTAACTCATAGATTTCATTTTTTCTTACATGGAATCCTTTTTTAAGTTGCCTTAAATTTCTTTGAAAAAGTACAACATTGCATGTAACGATTGTCATCATCACTTGTTTTAAATTATTTTGTTGTATCTCTTCAATACTGATGTATTTATAAATGGTTTTGATAGTCATATTATGCATTGATATACAAAAATATAATTTTTAGTATATTCACACTTTTGGAATCAAAATTCATAGTTTTTAAATCAAAGAACAAAAGCTCGCAGGTTTACACAGCTGAATTAGGATATGTAAAAAAAAATGGAAGAGGAAGAAACAAGGGATAACAAATGGTGGTGTAGAAGAATATGGAAGCTATAATGTCCTTGCAAATGTTAGGATTTATAATAAAATCCTTACCTAGATTATGGTTAAAAAAGAAATTTGCGTGGGCCAAGATGGTGTATAATGTGTAAACAAATGGAGGATAAACAAACCATTTATTTGTATGTTGTCCATATGAAAAAGAGGTACTAGATGAAGAAACAAAAATGAAAGTTTTGGAATTAAAATTCATAACTTCAAAATTGAAGTTGACACTTATGGCATTGAAATTCATAATTTAAAAATCAAAATTGACACTTTTGGAATCAAAATTCGCACTGTTGGAATTGAAACTCACACCTTTTGGGTTTGAAATGATTTAAAATTCACACTTTTGAAAACCAATATTTCCACTTTCAAAATCTGATTTTACACATTGGAATGGCTAGTTTGACACTTTTAGTATGAAAATCAGAGTTTCATAGTCTATATTTTTCCTTTCTATTTCAAAATTTAAACGAAATTGGGGTTTATTCTTTGATACCTCACAAATGCACTTGCTATGCCATAGGTTTATTGACAGACCCCTATGTAAAACACATCAAAAACATGTTTTCTCATGATAGATTTGATAAAAGTATCAAATATGGGTAGTCATTGGATGTGAGATTTAATTTTTCATCTACCAAGTAACCCAACTTGATACTTTTAATAAACCTATGAGAATATAAATTGACAATGCATGAAAAATAGTTTCCTATCATTTTGTCCACAATTCCTAATTATCAAATTTGGGTAGTCATTGGATGTGAAATTTAATTTTTCATCTACCAAGTACCCCAACTTGATACTTTTAATAAATCTATGAGAAGATAAACTGAAAATGCATGAAAAATAGTTTCCTATCATTTTGTTCACAATTCCTAAGTCTTGTTTTATTATTTTATTTAGGAAACCTACTTTAGACCTCAAATTTCCCCTGATATGAAACACATAGAATCCATTAATTATATCACCAAGGAATTCATATAAATTAGGCCTTCATTCACAATAACATTGAAAATTTAGAGTGAGTTTAGTTTTATGTGTAGCGGTCATTTTCCAAATACATTAGATACAAGATACATGATCTCACAACTATCCCAAAATAACACGTGGGTTAGTTTGGACATACATATACTTAGTAATAATTAAATTTAGGAATTAGACTAATCATTATATTTCATTGACATCATCTTCTTATTACACATCCACTATAAGGGAATGACAAGGATGGACCAAAATCATTAGTTTTTTTTTCCTCACCTATTAATCCTTCCCAAGTTAATGGAATCAACATCACCATTCCTATAACAATTAGTGTTGGGTTACTTAATCCCTTAATTTAGAATTTTTGCCATCATCATATGCATACTAATAATACCTGGGTTCTTGTAGTGACATTCTTGTAGTGACATTAATAAAAATCTATCAATATTATCATATTCCAATTACCACAATCCATCGAAATGAATGCAAACATGGTCTTTGAAGCCTTGCAAAATAAAACTCGTACATTACTGAGGATACCAAATAGTCATAAATCATAGAAATAATAGGTGGGATGTTTTTCCCTTAAATCCCCGAGCAGGTAACTCATCTGATCTCCATATCCAATATGTGGAAAGATTGAATTTTCTTTCCTCTACTAGTACTATTCATTTTATCTTTCATACTTCCAAACTCTTCATGAGACCACAAGAAAACAAACTCCTCTGGGAAAGAAAACTCCTCTCCATTCCCTCCTCAAATTAAATTTGGATGATACCATAACTAAAAAGAGCCACCCAACATTCAATCTCCATACCTTGATACCCCTACACAATCCTAAGGTAATCCTCATAGTAAATTCAAATCGCTTGCCAATGTTTTGCATTATTAGGAGGCGTGGAATTTGTGGCAACCATAAACACGTGCAAATGGAATATCTTGAAGGGAGCTCATGTTTTCGTTAAGAACATTCGTTTGGGCATGCCTTTCCATCACTGAAGATAAACTCATTTAGATTTTTAATAGACGACACAAATAACTCTTCATTATAGAATTATTTTTTGTAATTTCAAATTGTAAACTTTTTTTCCATTATAATAGTGAAAACCCATCACAAAAAAAATTATAATACCTCTCTCTCCTTGGGAATATAGACTACATAAATGATTTTCTCAAAATAATGTTTTGGCCAATTCACGAGCCCCTACCAATTTAACTCAAACTAGCAACTTACTCTCACCAAGGACTCATGAGAAAATCATATATTCATCTACTCATGATAGTTATAAACTTCTTACACGTTGAAATATGTAAAAATATCTAAATGCTACCAAAATGGGGGGATAATTTAATAACAATATATGATAAGCACGAAATTCTTTCAACTAATAATACATAAGTACAAATATCTCCTATTTCTGAATATTTAAGTTTAAATTTATTCTTGTTAATATTTTCCAATATTTTTGATAAGTTTCTTTTCCAACCCTAAACATATATTCTCTAAAGATATCTATATATAAATAATATTTTGTTATATATAACTTTTATAATATAAAATCAAAATGAAATATAAAATTTCATATAGTCTCCATATATATATATATATATATAAACAATGATTGGGTTAATTGGAATTTCCTTCATTTGGATTAATGAAAATGGGAATGGTGCTTTCCATGACCAATTGGATCCTTGGATGTATGATTGAGTCTGTGTCTTTTGTCGTCCTTATCAATGGAGCTCCCTCTCGGTTCTTCAAGGCTTCCTAGGGATTAAGACAAGGATGCCCCCTTTCCCCTTTTCTTTTCCTTATTGTGGTGTAGGATCTTGGTAAGCTAATTGAATAAGCCGGAAGGAGTGGTTCAATTAGAGGCATAAAAGTCCTCCCACCCCAAGGAAACAATATCCCACCTATTGTTCATGGATGACATCGTGTGCCTAGTTAAGGGCTTGGAATCGGATTTGTTGGTGTTAAGGGATGTTCGTGATATTTTTTGCAAATCAACCGGTATGTGTATTAGCCTAAGAAAATCATGTCTCTATATCAATACTCTCCCTGACCCTGTCTCAAGGGCCATCAAAACTTTTCTCCCTTTTCAAGTCAAAAAATTGGACTACAGCTTCAAGTACTTAGGATTCCATTTAAGGACGAATCATTATATATATGTGGATTGGGTGTGGATTGTCAAAAAGGTTGTACAAAGAATTTTGATATGGGTTAACCAGATACTTTCAAGGGGAGGAAGGCTATTGAAATTAGTGATTGAGAGCATCCCTGTCTTTTGGGTTTTTATTTCTTTGATTCGGAAAGGAGTTCTTAATAAGATATGAAGGGAGATTTTCCAATTTCTTTGGTCAGGGGCTCGATGATTAGGTGGCATACCTTTGGTAAAATGGGACAAGATGATTCTTCCCAAAGACCTTGGGGGATGGGGCCTCAAAAAAAATTTGACCTTTGCTCAGGCCCTTGCAATGAGGACCCTATGGTGTTTCTCGTAGAGTAATTCCTTATGGGGGAGAATCTTAAATTTTAAATATCTAAACGAGATTTTAGTGGAAGTTTGGTTCTTCCTTCCTTCCAAATCATCTAAAGGATCAATAGTCTGGAAGGCATTGGTCAATATCTTTCCCTTAGTTGGCCTTTGGATGGATTGGAAAATTGGGGATAAACATTAAGTTTAGATTGGTGAGGAACCTTGGTTGGGAACAAGCGATGAGTTCCAATTCTCCGAGCTTCTCCTCCATTCCATCCATTCTTTAAACCTACTTACTTTAGATGGAGCATGCATATTCATTCCTCAGGTTAGTGGTAGAGTGGGTTGGAGATTTGTAGCCTCATTGGGGCTCAAAAATACTGTGGAAATCGAATGGGAATACTTTACCAGGAAAATTGTCACAAATTACATAGTTTTATAGGATGATGAGCCAGATCGTCTCTATTGGTTTGAAAACCTAAAGACGGATGATTTCACTACTAAGTTAGGCTATAAATCTTGGATGGATCATTGCTTCTCTGGTGAAAAGAAGTGGTGGGGGGGATATTATTGAAACTTCATGCCCCTCTTAAATCAAATATATCCATTTAGATATATCTAAACAACAAACTCATTACCTGGGATGTTGGGTTAAAAAAAGCATGGGTGGGTCCGAGTAGATGTGCTATCTGCAAAAATTATGAAGAAACATCCTCACATTATTTTTCTAATTGTGTATACACAGACCAAGTTGTTGGGATTGTTTATAAAAAACTAAAATATACCTCTTCGTGGTCTAAAGTATGCATGCAAGATAACTTTAAGGACGGGTTAGTAGATAAGGCAATCAAGCAGTACAAAGGTGTTCCAAGTCTTCTGGTGAACAACTTATGGTGGGTAAGGAAATGGAGCATCTTTAAGGATAAATATATTCCTCTTTAGGTAATTGTTGGTATCGTCTTGAATCTTGCCAATGAATTTATGCCAGAGCTGAAAGTCAAGGACCCTAGGCTTCCTTCCATGCCTGATCTATACTTCAATATTCCATGGAGATTATTTGATGGTGCTTGTCAAGGTAAACCAAGCATTTGTGGAGTGGGAGTAGTTTTATATCTTCATCAAAACCATTACCTTCATGTCCAATACTCTCCTGGTTGGGGAACTGATAACAAACTTGAGTTTCTAGCGTTGTGTGTTCTCTTGGAAATTGAATTAAAAAATAGGGTTCACAAGCTTCAAATTATCTGGGAATCTAATATTTTAATCGATTGGGAAAATAAAAACATAAGAGTGTCGGATGTGATATTAGAACCTTTTCTCAACGACATCTCCAATACTCTCCTTTCTTTTGAATGGCTCTCCTTCAACCATTTATATAGAGAACTAAATACAAAAAATGATCAATTGTCTAAAGAAGTTTGAGTCTTCCGACTGGTGCTTTTGGAATATATCAGTTCCTTGACAACTAGAAAACTAAATCAATGGATTTTGGTAGGTATCCTTTCATGTTCTTTTTCTATATATATTTTGTATAGGAAGTGAATAGTTTTTAGACTCAATTGTAAATGAATTTTGTAAAATCTTTGGCGGTTGTAAAAAGCCTTGTTGTTCTACTATGCTCATAACATTGATTTTTGGAGAGGCAACATGTATATTCTTCTCTAATAAATATAAATATTGTTTTCCATCTATATATATAATTGTAATTTTGTACTCTTAATATTTTATTATATCTAAATTTTATAATATAAAATCCAAATGAAATATAAAATTTACTCAATTTTTTATACACATAAATAAAAATAAAAATAAAAAAGATTAAAATAAACTCAGATAACATATTGGTAAAAATGCATTTGAATATACAATATATTATTTTTATGCCATCCCATCCCATTCCATTCCAACGGCGGCAACGGGTACAAAGAACACTACAGAAATGGTGAAGGTAACAACTCACCATATCCCTAATGCTATACATCAAACGAGCAATCCTATATAGGCAACGACGAATTCTCTTCATACTCCTACCCTTCACTAATATAACAAGGGAACAGAAGGTAGAAGAGAAAAGGAAGCAAAAAAGATAATTTTCGAAGCTAAACAAAAAGATACCATATAATAATGGAAAAATAATGTTTGAATCAACATCTCAAATCCTCTCAATTAGCGGGACTAATCTATAAAGAATATCCTTCTTTCTATAAACTCTATTTTAATGAAAAGGAGAGGAGCATAGCCTATTTATTAGCCATCTTTCCTCCTACCAATCTGACCAAACACATCAGTCAGAAATAGAGGTAGGGCTCATATACATACTAGGAGACCCAATAACCAGAACCACCAAGGAGAGGGTTCAATGGATGGGTCCATATTTTTTTTATTTTTTTTTGTACTGGGGTAATTAGCAATTGGCAGTTCTCGTACTCGCGTGACACGGGGTCGATCCCCATCGGCTACTACTATAACCCCAGGTGCATCCACCCAGCCCGCAAGAATGGTGCACAAGTAAATCCAGGTGAGAATCAAACATGAGACTTCATTTTACAAATTTCCTTCCATTTACACGACACGTGCCAATCCGTCTACACCCGTGTGGGCATGGACGGGTCCATATTATTACGTATATAACACACTATTGTATATTGAAGAAATCTATCTAAGACACCCCTGATATTATGAGATAAGACAGTCATTGAAGAAAACTCAGAGGATGACATATTTCTTATCAATGCTCTCAGTAGACATGGGCACCAAGAGAAGGGCACATAAAGAACCACCATTTTAACCCCACCTAGATCCATCATGTTATCACAAGAAGTCACACCTACACTGTTGTAGGTGTAAGCCTAGTACCCATTAGAATATAAATGGATTAAATGGTTTGAGTAGGTAGATGAACAAGACTAGGAAAGAAAGGGAGAGAGCAACAAAACGTCCGCAGAGGCATTCCATTGGGCATGGAGTCATAACATCCTACAGATCAAAGGCAATCAAACTATGTATCAAACAAAGAGATATATAATGATGAGTAGAATCATGGTGAATACGACAAAATGAAGAACATCCATTGTACAAAAATCATTTATGCAAACAAATAAATATTGCTTAAACAATGAACAATGATTTAATGGGTAAGCTACAACAGATCCTCTTATGTTCATGAATTCATCAATCAATGGCAACTATGGTCCTCAGAACCTGCAATATATTCAAGAAATAAGATGACAAAGAAATGGGAAAACAAATAAGACAATCTGATAACCTCTCTCATGAATATTTAATGGAATAAAATGTCATTACAAACAAGCCCTCGGGCTTACAAATGAGCAACTAAAACTGCTCCTCCAACTCTCTCCTCTCTTGGATCATGACTCCAACCATTTTCTCATAAAAAAAACCTTCCATTTATAGTGAATAACAGCTATCTAACCTAAGGAGTTTGAAACCAAAGACTTACATAGGATCCTCCTCCATTTAGGATTCTTGTTACAAAAGATTCCAACAAAATTCTAATAAATTCCTATTTTTTGGGATTTCTTCTATGATGATAAATGCCTTTAGAAGTAGGTCATCCTGATTGATATGGAGATGGAACACATTTAACTCATGTCCAACTAAATCCTAGGAGACCATTCAAACCTTCCTTGATAGGCAGCAACTTCCAAACAAGGTGAATATCCAACAAGTATGCAAAACAAAGAGTTTGCAGTGCACTGGTATTTTAATTATATCTCTTGAATTAGAAACTAGGTTAGGCTCAAATTTGGTCAGCCAATCAATGCCATTATCATCCTCCTCCACAAAAAATTTCAAAAAAACCCACATCACCTTTTTGGAGTTATGATCAAATGCTTAAAAGCAGCTACTACAGGAAATGAGTTCGCAATGCCCCTGTCTGCCAGTTCGCAGCGCCAAAAGGAAAAAAACATCCAAAACCACTTTCTTGACCTTCAAAGAGGATGAAAACCATTATGGAGTACCTGATGGTCCTAAGGTTGTTGTGGATCTTGATAAGTCCAAACGTGAGTGCTTGCAACCTATCCAGGCTACAATGCTCCTCCTTAACTAGTTCGCAACGCGAGTTCCTAGTGCCAACTCAAATATAGCTTGCACAGTTCGAGGAGGCTGTTAGTTGATGGTATGACATAATCCCTGGAGAAATTGTTAAATTGTAGGCTCTGAAAACCATAAATCCTCCTTGACATGATCAATCTTATGTGTTAACATCTAGCTCCACAGGGGATGGCATGCTCTCTATGAGTTTCCAAGAACATGCACTTCCAGTTCCTTATCCATTCCATATTTGTCCACAAAACCTGTATGCCTGAGAGAACCTCCACTCCTTATTGAAAACTAAGAAAATTACCACATTGAAAACAAAAACCACTGCAAACCAAATGCAAATTGAAGGTTGCATTCAAACTGAAAACCAAATTCTTGCATGACAAACTTATTTATATACATTCCTACTCCTAACTGCTGAAAAACTAAACTTTCAAATATATACAAATTTCTCGAGTAACCATACAATTAACTTTGTGACTGAATGATCTTCATCATCATTTCGACAACTGAGCACTAAGTAACAATAGAGACATAATGACAACCACACATACTTCCTTGAAAAGTCATACTTACAATCCAAGAACTTTGTTCTTATGATGACAATAACTGAAAAATCTATTGCTGCAAAAAATCTTGATATAGATAGCAACAAAATCTTGAAATTCGTACAAAACTTCTTGTGCCTCATCAATGAATTCCTCCTTGGTTGATTAAGCATGGGATGGCTTGAAAATTGTTTCAATATATTTCCACTCTTTTCACCAATTTCCAATGAATAAGGGTGAATATGAAATGGGATCTCAAGATCTATAGATGGGACTAGCTCATTTTTACATTTTTAATAATCAAGTTGAAAATGAGAGTTGTAAACAAGTAGTGTATCAGAGACATGTCTATTTGATTCTAGCCCATCTTCTTGTGAAGGAATATCATAATAAATATCACTCAAAACCTCTTGATCATCATGAAAAGTACTTTGTTCTATGGAAAATTCTTCATCACAAGTATGCTTTCCATGACAAGAAAATTCTTTACAAAGTAAAGAAAACTCATCAAAAAAAAAATCATAAAGATGTTCAGCAGAAAAATACTCATAGAAAAAGTTAAAAGCAGCATGAAAACATGTCAAAGAGTTGATACTGGCAACTGGAAGATATCGACACTAGTCACGAGCTATTCCCTCTAATGAGTACCTGAAAATATTGATCTAAACATCCTCATGCACGATCTGAAATCGATGAATAAAATCATGGAAATCTAGCAAGTGTTCAGCTAGTACTTCCCAAGCTTCTCCTCTAAATATGGGAAGGAAACCTTCCCATTCATCTCTACTAGGCACTAGATTTGGAAAACCAACTATCTTTGAAAAATCACAGAAATAATACCTCTAAGATAGGATCTTGTCCATTTCAAAATAGTGGAGTTGCCAATAGATATATAAACAGTGGAGTCTCCATGGTGAAAGATAAGCATTCTAAAAGTGTCTAGCTTCAGTTCACCATCCAAATCTAGATCTAATCATCATAGTTCACCTAAGGAAGGTGTCTTCATTGTCGTCCCCGACAACGACGCCAAAAATGTTAGCACTAGAAGTAACACCTAGAATGTTGTAGGTGTAAGCCTAGTACCCATCAGAATATAAATGGATTAAATGGTTTGAGTAGCTGGATCAACAAAACTAGGAAAGAAAGGGAGAGGGAAACAAAATGTCTGCAGAGGCATTCCATTGCGCATGGAGTCATAACATCCTACAGATCAAAGGCAACCAAACTGTATATCAGAAAAAGAGATATATAATGATGAGTAGAAGCATGGTGAATATGATAAAAGGAAGAACAACTATTGTACAAAAATTATTTATGCAAACATATAAATATTCCTTAAACAATGAACAATGATTTAATGGGAAAGTTACAACAGATCCTTTATTGTTCATGAATCCATCAATCAATGGCATCTATGATCTTTGGAACCTACAATATATTGAAGCAAGAAGATGACAAAGAAATGGGAAAAAAAAAACAATCTGATAACATCTCTCATGAATCTTTAATGGCAGAAAATATCATTACAAACAGGCCCTCAGGCTTACAAATGAGCAAATAAAATTGCTCCTCCAGTTCTGTCCTCTCTTGGATCATGAATCCAACCCTTTTTTCATAAAAAAACCTTTCATTTATATTGAATAATATCTATCTAACCTAAGGAGGTCGAAACCGAGGAGTTACATAGGATCCTCCTCCATTTAGAGTCTTGTTACAAAAGATTCCAACAAAAGCCTAACAAATTCATATTTTTGAGGGATTTTTTCTATGATGATAAATGTCTTTTGAAATAGGTCATCCTGATTGATCTGGAGGTGGAACACATGTCCCTCATGTCCAACTAACTCCTAGGAGACCATTCAAACCTTCCTTGATAGGTGGAAACCTCCAAACAAGGAGAATATTCAACAACTATCCAAAACAAAGAGTTTGCAGTGCCCATTTGCAGCGCAATGGTGTTTTAATTATATCTCTCGAATTAAAAACTGGGTTAGGATGAACTTTGGTCAACAAGTCAACGCCATTATCATTCTCCTCCACACAAAATTTAAAAAAAACACACATCATCGTTTTGGATTTATGATCAAATGATTATAAGCAATTGCTACAGGAAATGAGTTCGCAGCGCCCCTTTCTGCTAGTTCGCAGCGCCAAAAGGAAAACAAATCCAAAAATACTTTCTCGACCTTCAAAGAGGCTGAAAACCTGATGGTCCTAAGGTTTTTCTGTATGTTGATAAGTCTGAACGTGAGTGTTTGCAACCTATCCAAGCTACAACGCTCCTCCTTAACTAGTTCACAATGCTAGTTTGCAACGCCAACTCAAATATAACTTGCACACTTTGAGGAGGTTGTTAGTTGATGGTATGACATAATCCTTGGAGAAATGGCTAAATTGTAGGCTCTGAAAACCATAAATCCTCCTTGACATGATCAATATTATGTGTTAACACGTCAAACCCTAGGAGACAACAAGACCTCTACGAAAATACCCCTATGAAGTTGTCGACATAAATCTCAAGGCAGTGTACACTAGACCAACAAAAAAAACCTCCTCCTCCAATTCCCAGCAGTGGGCCACCTATTCTAGACAAAGAGACATACCCAAGCCAAATCCAGCCAGCACTTCTAGCCATCCTCTAGCCATTGGTTTTAACAACGAAACTGCAATGGTTCTATAGAAGGGAAAATGGGGTCTATGGTATGTGAACTACGACGCTAAAACATAGCTTTTGAAATAATTGCATATCCAAATAGCCCACTCCCAAAAAAAGACGTGGATTTAAGAAGGTAAGTCTTTAGGAAGTTATTACTGACCAAAACTTGGATTTAAGAAGCTAATGACTCTAAAATACCCAATATTTACAATTCATTGAAACACAATTTATGACTTGACAAAACCCTAATTTATTGCGGGATTTTCAGGACCTTGAAACCACCACCCATTTGGATAGGACTTAGGAATTCAATTCTTCATTCCATGCCTTGAAGTTCTTCCCACATATTTACAAAGCGGAACTAATACACTAGTCCCATGTAAACATGATTTTAGGCAATGTCGAAGCCCGTCCTACCCTGTTATCTATCTTTCGAATGGTCGTGCCTCTAAGTTGAGGTAATATAGGTTCGTTTGTAAATACACCAGACAAATGGTTGGTTGTTGTACGACATAAAGTAATAAAGTAGGCATAGGTATAATATAACAGGTCAAAGTCTATACCCAACCAAGTCCAATCACATAAGTAGAGAAAGGTGGTAAAAAGGAAGGGTTGGCAGGTCATCGTACGTAAGTAATGAAAAAGTGATTCCCATTAGTTTACCTATGATATTATAGATACCATATTCAAGTTTAACTCCTACCCTATAACTACTTATCTATTACTAGTATAATGTGCTAAATTGGAGCAATCGTGCTTACCTAGTTTCAACATAACCAAATGGGTTCAATTCCCATAACAGTCATGCTTACTTACTCTATGACCTTACTACTTGTTAAGTTGATCTACTAGTATGTATAAACTATTAATGAGGTAAGTATCTCCATAATAGTGAGACAAGAAGTAAAGGTAGGTGAAGCAGGTGATTTGTTGTTAAGTTATTAATGAAAGAAAAATAGGGCTATTCCTAGAAATGTTATTTTGGCATATTCTGGCAATGAATGCTGGTTGTTAGGCATATAAAAGCTAAATAGTCCAATTCAATTCTCAAACCCAAGCGCTCCAGATATAATAATCTAGTTGTAAATCAAGGATGCCTCTATCCAAGAGGGTTGGATCAAACCCGATATGCAGTATCTAAATATAAATGATATGGAACAAAATAACATATAGGAAGATCCTATTCAAGCTACTTAATTGACGAGGGAGTGCTTCCTTCCCAACAACCAATTTATTTAGCCAAGAATCAAAGTGAGTAGACACTATCGCTATTTACCCTTTACCCTACTACCTTCCCTACCAATAAATCCCCACCTTTCAATTTACCCACTGATATTTATTTATTGACTCCACTTAGTAATGCCTTACATTTACATCCTATCATCGGTTTTCCCATAGAGATTTTTGTTGGACCGCCTTCTATGGAAACAATATTCACAGGCCTAGAATCACATCACACTTGCTCACAAATGTTGGTACCACTAGAACTATTACAACCGAGCATTCCCAGGATAGGCGATTTAGAAATTATACCTCATTTCTAGGAAGAGACCTAATAGCCTTTCATTTTAAGACCTTCTAACAACGTTTCTACCCACCCACCGATGGCTCGAAAACCTCTTTCCATAAATGCCATTTTAACTTGCTTCTGTGCCACTTTAAACCTGTCTCAAGGGTTGGTACCCACTAAGGCTCAAAAGTCTCTTTATAAGGCCATATTTGCACATTGTAGCACCAACAACCCATTTAATGTAGGTTCTACCTCACCCTCCCTCATACCCATCCAACCCTCCTTCCCACCATTCCATAATTACTCTATATTTCGACAAATACAGCATTAAATATTTTATAACCAATTATTTTTACTTGTCAATATTACTTAAATCATTCAAATTCAATCAAATAAAATATATTATATACAAATATTTCACTTCACTTAATTTAGATTCAATTTACTTCAGATTACCATATAAATTTGTACAAATTATATAACATACAATATTCATCACTTACTTCAAATTCAATCAAACGTAATTAAATTTGTACAAATTATATAACTTACAATGTAATATAAAATTGTACTTCAAATTCAATAAATTCAATCACACGTGATTAAATTTGTACAAATTATATAACTTACAATGTAATATAAAATTGTACAAATTATATAACGTACAATGTTCATGGACATACAATTTATATAAGGTACAATGTACTATAAATTTATATTCCGTACAATGTATTATAAATTTAGATTCCGTACAATGTTCATGGACATTTTAACAATTGAAATCCACTCCTGTGAATAACTATACAGCTAATTTAGCTTTTTTTGCGGTTCTTGGTACCGTTCGAACGAATACACCCCCTTTTTGGTACCGTTGGAAAGAACGAATAGCCCGGCCACAAGGGAATGAAATAGATCCGAGACACAGTGGCACAAGGAAAGCAAGATGTGCGAAACACTCGCAAAAAGTAAAGGGAGGAGAGGGCCTGTCATAAGGTAGTGCGCTACAGTAAGATCATCCTTCATGTTAATTACTGTAACATGGACATCGAAATCAGTAAGAAAGATCAGTTCCGACTTCGAATGGGACTCAGCTCATGAGGTAATGGCGCCTGATGCCCTAAATATGGTACTGGTTGTAGGAGTTAAACCATTGGGTTTTTTTGTTAGTTATGAATAAGAGTTGGTTAAATGTTTTGTTTTTTGTTTTTTTTTTATCAGAATCAGGTTATGTAAATTTGGATAAATCATTATTTTTAGTTGTTTAAATTGCATTTTTGAATGTATAATTAAATTCAATATGTTGTGAAACAATCTGAAACATTCAGATTATACAAACTTAACCACTCAAATCTGCAAATTCAACAATTCCTCAGCTCAAACTCATAAATAAAAACTAAAAAATAAAACATTTAAACTACACTATTATGAATATACTTTGTTTTTTTTGTGAATACTGACAGCTTAGGAAAAAGCATATGATACCAATATCACAAAGAAAAGATGGGCCAGAAGATTGCTATTCAATTTGGTTGAAATTTTTTAATTAAATTTAATACGAATTATATAAAAAATTATATTTTTTTATAAAAAGATATATATATTTTTTAATTTTTCAAATTAAATCAATAATATATTATTATTAATTTTTTTTATTTAATATTAATTTTTTTTTATCTTCTAATTAATTTATTTTTTAAATTATCATATATTTTATTTAATCTTTTCTTAAAAAAATAAAAAAATATAACACAATCATAACAAATTCTACTCTTCTAAATCATCATACATTTGCTTTTAGAAATAATAGAATAAATATAACACAATCATAACAAATTCTACTCTTCTAAATCATCATTCATTTATTTCAACTCTACTTTTAGAAATAATAAAATAAATACAAAACAATCATAATTTATAATATTATTTAAAAAATAATATTATAAGTTTTATTGATTATAATTTTTAGAAAAAAAACAAATGTAAGTTAAAAAAAAAATGTATGTTACAAATAAATATGGGAAAAAATAAAATATATTTTACAACTAAATAAAAATAAAGTATAATCATTTAATAAATAAGTTTAGATTTGAAACAATTGTTTAGAAATCACTCATGCTAAAAAAAAAAAAAAAAACTTTATTTAAACATTGTTTTTAAAAATAAATATAACACAATTATTTTAACAAATTCTTTTATATTAGTGTATTTAATTTTATATAAAAAAAATTCTAATTTTTTTTTTTTTGTAAGTAATTTTATATATATAAAGGCCTTCCAAGAACCAAACCAAGGTACAAAAAACTGGAAGTCAATCAGTTGTAGTTATTGAACTGCTCCATAAGGAGAAACCAGTTTAGACAACTGGGCAATTCTAGCACCAGAGTTCTTATCAGTCTTGAAATAAACAGACGGCTTAACTACCAAAGAGGTCACTAGAGTAAGATCTAATAAAAGAAACAACCCCCTATAGGGGTCAGACAAGTGGCGTATAATCTGGCACATACTCTGGCAGAAGGCCTGGCCACGGCTCCTCTACGACAGGTGTCCCGCTGGTTTCCCACTGCATGTCATTGCCCCCGGTGCATGCATCCTCGTTAGCAGTTGTCTCAGCACCTGTCGTCGGGGTGTACACCTGCAGACTGATAGCAACTGTCTCCTTGACCTCCTGTCGAACCGTTCCCTTAGCAGCCTCAGCATTGCCCGACGGTGTTTGCTTCTGCCTGTCTGTGGCCATGAGTGCTTGCTCAAACTCCTGCCGAACCGGCTCCTCGTTTTCCTCTGCTACGCCCTGCTGCCCGCATCTCTCGTGATCACTTGCAGTGGAAGGTGCTTCGTCTGACTCTGCAAGAGGAGCTTCATGGTAGGTGGAGAGAAGTTGGAGGAGGATTGAAAGCCTCCCATCCATCTGCTGTACTTGAAACTGAAGGTCCTCCACTCCTTGACGGAGTTCGAAGACCAAGTCATACAAGATGGTGAGGTTTTCTCGCGACAGCAAGTTCGCTTCTGGGTTAGAGGACATCGACTTCTTGTTGCGGTCTGGTCGACCATGGGCAGGAATTCCAATGGGTGAATTCGTGGAGGCTAAACCTGGCGTAGGAGGAGGAGAGGAGTACCTGGAGGTAGAGGGAGCTAGGAGGTGGCGCCAAGAAGGGTTCGGGCTAGTGTCGATGATGGCCAGGCAATCGAAGCTCAGAATAGGTGCGGTGGGGGGAGTGTGAATGGCTGACTCGGGTGGTCGGAATGACGAGGAAGACGTTGGCGATGAACCAGGGGGTGAAGCTGAAGCGCGAGGTCGCCGAGGATGCTAGGGAGAACCCCTTCGCGGTCTAACTCGCTGGCGCAACATGGTAAGGTCTGGTGGATGGGAGTGGTCTGCTGGACCAAGGGTGAGGACAAGGAACGACCGGGGTGGTGAAAGCACCATGAGCGGACTAGCAGAACCAGACCCGAGCTACAGGGCGAGAACACAAACAAGCTGTGTCATTGCACTCTGTGAAAAAGAGGTCGAGGGAGCTCGAGTAAATGCCCCTCTCATCGATGTAATTTCAATTTAATGCATGGGCGCGTCGGCAGCAGTAGGCATGAGCCGGGCACATGGCTCAGTGCATTGTTGGCTTCCCTGCGTCTCCTCTGTGCGCTAGGTGGCTGGCCCCATCACCCCATCCAGGTGAAATTCTAAATTTTATTGATCATAACCTTTATCTAACATTAAAAAAACAAATAATATTACAATTAATTGTAAAAAAAATGATTAAATATAAATAAAATATAGTAATCAAATAAATTAATTTAGATTTCAATTTTTTTTATTACACTTTAGCTAAGCTTTATTTTTCAAAATCATAATAAACTAAATATAACACAATCATCAAATAACAAATCCTTTGATATAATTGTATTCTATTTTATTTCAAGAAATTTTATTGAATGTTTTTTTATCCCATTAAAAACAACTAAACATATATTAAAACTTAATATATAAAAAAATTAAATATATTTTATAATTAAATACAAATAAAATATGTTTAATATATAGAAAAACTAGATGATGATGATGATTCTTTAAAATTTTGTTTGTGTGCTAGAAAAGCATTAAGATAAGCTTTCCAAGATCACCATATTTTTGTTGAATTAAAAGGTTAGGAAGGTTGGTAGTGTGAAAAATATTTTGAAAATGAGATCTAATATGGGTATAGGCTCGAAAATCTAGTTACAAAGGTGACACACTCTTTCATCCCATGGCTTTTTAGGAATTGACCAACACCCACTTTCACTATGGAGCTGGTGAGAATTTGTTCTTATCTTAGAAATAAATTTTTTTTTTATTTTTTATTTTTTTTACACTTGGAAAAATAGATAATTTTGATTTTCTAGATTAGGGTTGATTACATCCCTATAATACCTTAATTTTCTTTTTTTCTCTAACTCTTTATCATATCACATTTTCTTCTTAAATTTTGATTTGACGATTTTTTTAATAGTATTTTAGCCAAGACAGGGCATTTTATTCCATCCTCGCTTGAGTGGATGGTGGTTATGACTCGATTTTGAAGCAATTTTAGGAAGCCTCTTGTCTTTCATGTTGTTTAACTTGTTCTTATACATTAGGTATCTTGTCATAGCCATGCTCTCAATGGGGGAGAAGATTTGACAACTATGTAATTATGTGTTTTTTTGGTTAAAGTGTTCTTAGATGTTTTTATACAGGGAGTATGCCGACAGTTAGAAAAAACATGAGCATATAATAAGCAGAATAAAATTTATATGGGAAGCGAATTGCAGAATGAAATTAGTGGAGTACGAAGCATTCAATTTATTGACAAAATACTGAACAAAAAAGATCAGATAGCATAGCATGGATCTTGAGATGCATATACCATAAAAGAAAAAATTAATAAAAATTCAAAACAACAAAAAATTTTCAACTCCAATAAAATTTAAATTCGAATAAAAGAGCCACATATGGAAAGCTCGATCAATTACAATTTAACCAGACTAGAGGACAATAACTGATGGAAAATCTTGTTCAATTACATTTTAACTAGATTAGAGGATAGTTGATGTTACTATAGTAGCTGAGGAAAGTAGTATTGTATTTTTATTTTGGAAAAGAAGATTAGCATTTGGCTAAATAGTCATGGTAAACGAGCTAAAGGCCACGCCGGGTTCAGGAGATATCATTCAACTGTGGACCATCTTATTACCTTTAAGATCATTGGAGAGGAGTTCTGCAATACTAAAACCAATCTTTTTTGTTGTTTTGTTGACTTTAGAAAAGCTTTTGACATGGTTCCTAGGAAAAACCTTTGGAATAGGTTGGAAGAGATAAAAGTGTCTCTCGAGTTGAGGGTTGCTACAATAAGGATGTATGAG